>MKYO02026393.1:848687-859453 GCA_002013955.2 Citrus medica
TGACTTTTTCTTAATTGGATACACCCAACATCTTCTGGAATAATCATCAATGAAAGTCACTATGTACTTTGCACCTCCCATGGATATATCCGGTGATTCCCAAACATCAGAATGAATCAAGTCTAGAATGCATTTACTTCTAGCAATAGATCTACTGAATTTTAATCTATGCTGCTTACTTGTAACACAATGCTCGCAAAGTAGTAAACTTACCGATTTGAGCCCCGAAAGTAATTTTTGCTCAGAGAGAATCTTTAAACCTTATTCCGACATGTGGCCAAGTTTGAGATGCCACATCATCATTGATTCTTCTCCATTTGACACGACACACGCATTAACCTCATGTAGTATTTCTTCTTTAAGCATGAATAGATTAGCATCGATCTTTTCTACCTTCATTAATACAAGCACTCCTTTAACGATCTTTATAATTCCATTCTCCACATGAATTTTGTACCCATAACTATCCATTTGTCCCAAAGACAATAGATTTTTCTTCAGGCCGTTGACATGTCGTACCTCCCCAATTGTGCGAATTGTACCATCAAACATTTTTATTTTGATAGTACCAATACCAGCGATCTCCAAGGCATGATCATTACCCATATATACAGATCCTCCTGAGATAGGTTCATATGTGTGGAACCATTCTCTCCTAGAGGTCATGTGCCAGGTAGCTCCTGAGTCTATAAGCCAGACATCAGATAGTCGTTTTCTGCCTTCTGAAACAGTTGTTGCCTCACTGTAGAGAATTTCGCCATCATCCGAGGTACTTGCTACACACCCCTGAGCATTTGATGACTCAGGTTCTTTGCCCTCTCTTCTCTTCTGGTTACTCCAACACTCTTTCTTGACGTGCCCTTTCTTGCCACAGTTGTAGCATTTAACATTCTTCTTACTTCTGGATTTTGATCTACCATTATTGTGACTCCCACTGGGGCCACGTTCTGTTGATCTCCCTCTCGTCACCGATAGCGCCTCCGCTTGCTGCGAACTTGCTTGTCTGTTTTCCTTATTTTTCCGCCTGCTCTCCTCATTTAATACGGAGGCTGCAACATCGTCGAAAACTAGACTGTCCGCTGGATTGTTGTTCGTCAGGTTGATGATGAGTTGATCATACGAATCTGGTAGACTTTGAAGTAGAAGCTCTGCACGTTCATTTTCTTCTATATTATGACCCAACGTTGTGAGTTGTGAAAATAGAGTCTTTAAGGTGTTGATGTGGTCGGTCACCATTATAGATTCCGCCATTCGAAAAGTATAGAGTTTCCTCTTCCAGAAGATTTTGTTGTGTAGTGACTTGGCCTCATACAATTTTGTAAGAGTATCTCATATTTCCTTCGCTGTATTTTTCTCTGCCACACTAGATAATACTCCATCTGCAAGTGCCAAATGTAGATCAGAAATGGTGTTGCCATCTATCTCATTCCACTCGTCATCAGTTATCTCCATGGGCCTTTCTTTAATTGCTGCCAAGCAATTATTTTTCCTCAATACAACTTTCATCTTCATTTTCCACAACGAAAAATTGTTTCCGTTACATTTCTCAATTTCATACTTTGCCGCCATTTTGTTGATAAATACTGCACACAAACTAGTGTACCACTTTGAATAGTTGTAAGTATGTGTGAGAATGCACACCATGAAAGTTCCCAGGAAAGACTAGAGGGGTCACAATGGTCCCACTTAAAACCCAGACTCCTTAAACTCTTATCGCCTTTGTGACAGAACTTTCCTAGACATGTACAAAACCACACAATTGTTTTACTCACACCACTATTCCCTGCTTTGCACCGTAAAATTCTTGGATCGCTCCCACCGTTTCTTGTGAATAGTACCGTATACGTGAACAGTACCATACACGTGAATAGTATCGTATATGTGAATAGTATCGTATACGTGAACAGTACCGTATACATGAACAGTACCGTATACATGAACAGTACCCGACTCCAAAAAATACAACCAATAGCTCTTATACCACTGTTAGGAACTTAGTGGGTGAAGCAGACACACAGCGAAAATTAGTGGGTGAAGCAGACACACAGCTAAAGTAAAATTGGAAGAAAAATAAAGAACACGCACAAAAATAGACACTAGAAATTACGTGGTTCGGCTTTTAGCCTACGTCCACGGGCGAAAACAGAAGAAAATATTTTACTAGTGAAAAGAAGTTACAAGTATTGTAGTATTTTAGCTCACTTTCCAAAATCCCAATACACCCAAACTCTCAGAACACTAATCACTTAAGAGTTTATTAAACTCTTAATACTAGAGAATAAAAATCAGTGAGAAAATTATTAACTTACTAAAGATCATTATATACATAATGGCCAAACCTATGTTACGTGCAACGTAACATTCATTCAAAATGCAAAATATCAGTAAATGCCCTTAAATTTTATGGAAACTACGTTAATAGAATTAAAAGAAATATTTTTAAATTTCAAAGAAGAAATAAAGGAGATAAAACAGGAAATAGGAAAAATAAAAATTGAAATATCAGTAATGCAAAAAATTCAGAAGAAAAATAAAAAAGTAGAAAGACTCGAAATATTAAAAACAGGAATAATTGGAACTAGCTTCAAGAAACCTACACAAAAACCTCAGAAAGGTAGTTATGACCATTGGTTTATGGAAACACAATATCCGAAAATATTGCGAGAATCTGAAGAACTAAAAGCATAAATAAAGAAAAAAGACAAAGGAAAAGAAAAATTAGAAATAAAAGAACAAACTCCATCTGAGTCAAACTCGGAATAATGGACGATATACTAGAAAATTTAACTGAAAAATTTAGTGATATAAATCTTAGTGACTTAGAAGATTTTGAAAAAGAGTACCAAATAAAAATGAATACAGCAGGAGGACCAGAAATGAAACTTAATATAGCAGAACCAAGTGATAGGTACCCAAGAAAGAACAAGAAAAGCAAACCTTTTTATGAATATATATCTCATGTCAAAGCTACACCTTGGAAAAAAGAATATACACCTAATCAGGACACAATGACTCCTATAAGCAATACTGGAACAATTTTAAATTTAGATTGTAAAATAGACCCTCGTAAAATATTAGCAGAATGGGGAATGCAAATGAAACTATTCTTCACATATAACGGATCTAATGATGACTGGAATGTAACTACAAATGAAGGAAAAATAGATATATTTGTAGATATCCTATTAACCAGCTTTACAGGTAACATATTTAACTAGTGGAGAGGATTGAGCGATGAAACACAAATGTTAATAAAAGATTCAACCAAAATAGCTTTTAGACGGAGTAATGCATTAGGCATTGAAAGAATAATTGAATACATTGCTAGTGAATTTTTAGGAGAAGATTGGTTAGAAAATTCTGAAAGAGAAGCAAATAATGAAAAACAAAGAGCAAGGTTAAAATTGATGAATTTAACCATTTGTAATATGTGTTTTATTAAAGAATATACTTGTGAATTTACTAAATACTATTACGAACAATATGTAAGTTTAGAAGACCAAGAAGTTTATAAAAATCTGTATTACTCTAAAATGCCATATCCTTGGAATAGTTATTTTATAAATAAATATGAGAAACACAACAGAACAAATAGACTCTCAGATACTCTAGGAGCTAGAATAAGATTTCTGAATACAAGACTTAGTGATATATGTATCCAGAGAAATCTAATAAAAATAGTAGAAATATAACAACAATATGTTGTAAAAAGACAGAAATGCCAACTTAATCTAATAAAAATAGTAGAAATATAACAACAATATGTTGTAAAAAGACATAAATGTCAACTCAGTGGGGTTGTTCTATGCCTTATAAACGAAAAAGGAAATTGTATAAAAAAGAAAAAAAGTATAAAAAATACACTAACTTTAAAAAGAAATATAGAAAACTTGGAAGGAAATATTACAAGAGAAAATATAAAAGTCAAAGAAAACAATTAGATAAAACAAGATGTAAATGTTGGAATTGTGGAGAAATATGCCATATTAGTATAGATTATAAGAAAAAGAAAGTTAGGATCTTACAATAAGATTTTGATACAATACAAGAAGAACTAGAAGAAATAAGCAGCAATATATCAGATTATAAAGGAGAGGAAATATATATAGTAAAAGATTCAGAAAATGAATCAGAATAAAAGGGAAATAATCGAAAAAGAAGAAATAGAATATATTGAAGAAATAGAAAGAGAAGAAAATAAAAGCGGATACAGCCTTGTAGCCACTTTTAATAAAGAAAAATATAACAAACTTTTAAAATTGAATGTAGAAAAACCAGAATATGGAATATGACAAAAACTAAGAGATATGTTCAAAAGAAAAAGAATAGTATTACATGAATATTATGAACAAGAAAAAGCTGTAACAATTACACAAGCTGAAGGAAATATTAGGTTTAGTTTAATAAACAAAAGAACAATAGATCTAGCACTAAGAAAAGTAAAAAATGAATCAACAAGAGAAAAAATACAATATGTATATTTAGCTGAAATTCAAATCTTAATAAAATCTCTCTTTAAAGAATGAGTAGATAGTCTCATAGTTTTGTCAATACATGATCAACGGTTCCATGATCCTAGTATAGGACATTTAGTGAACAGTAGAAGGAAATTTATGTTACACTAAACTATTATTTACGTGCCATCCTAGGTACTGTGTACACATAAAGAATAAAAATATAGATGAAACACTCAGCCTACACTTTAAATTACTTAAAAAGAATTTAATGAAAGAAGGAAATAGACTAATGACCATACATTATTCAGCTTTATATAGTTTTTGTAACTCAAACTATGGAGAAGTTTATGGAGACAAACCCTATATAGAAATAAACAAAGAATGTGAGGACATAACAACTCTTATAGAACCTGTTATGCAGGATTATAAAATCCTAATAACCTATGAATTAAACATAGATGATAAGAAACAATTTTTAAATGATAATAACAAAAATTCTATAATTCCAATAAGTTTTGCTGGTAGAACCCTTTTAAGAGGAAGTTCATCTAGAATATTAAGTACTGACTGACTATTAGCCAACATAGATAAACAAGCATTAGCCAAACCTATTATGACCAGTAATGTAGTGAGAATAATTGGACAATACTTCAATGGAATAGAATATACAACAAAATTACCTATTTTAGTAGACACTGGAACAAGCCATAATTATATGAATCATACAAAAATAAAGGACTTTTAATTAAAGAAAAGGAAATTCCGTATGAATACACTGATTTAAATGGAAATAAACATATTTGTAAACAGGAAGTAAAAGTTCCACTAATAATTGGAGTTAGAATAATTGTATCTTGTTACATAAATTCCTTTATGACTACAGACCATGAGAAACATATGGTATTAGGAAATAGTTTCCTAAATAGTCTAGAATATTATAAAATTGAAAAGTATCATGTAACACTGCAAATAGAAGATCAAAAAATAATATGTGAAACATGTTAAAACAGGCTTATATAAAATACCCTATGTCTGTATATATCCAAATAAATATAGTAGAAAAAGACATAGATACATGTGCCTTAATAGACACAGGAAGTGAAATAACAATTATGAAAACTTTCTTATCAAGCCAATGGAAAGCCAATGGCAAAATAAAACTTATAGGTATAACAGGAGATAAACAACATATCAATCAAAGTTTATTGAACTTTGAAATCCTTTTAGGAAGTAAAATTGTACGTATTACACAAATATTTCAATATGACCAAATGGACTGTGATATTCTCTTAGGTAATGATTTCATACAAAAATTTCAATCTTACCAACAGACACCATATATGATCACCCTTAAAACTCCTTGTAATCATATACTTCGTCTTCCTAGAGAATTCAAACCCTATAGAGTTCAGCTAGCCCAGCGTGGTGATAATGTCATATATGAAAAACATTATTAAATTTCTAAAGGACAGAGTTATAATATACATCTTGAAACAATAAAATCACAGCTTGAAAAAGTTTATAAAGAAAATCCATTAGCATTATGGAAACCAGATCACCCTCGAGCAAAGATAGAATTAATAGAAAATAAAATCATAAGACACCTATGATGTATACAGAAGAAGATAGAGAAGAATTTAAAATCCAGATAAAAGAATTATTAAACTTAAACTTAATTAGAAATAGTAATAACCCACATAATAGCCCAGCTTTTATGGTTAGAAAAAGATCAGAACAGGTTAGAGGAAAAGCTAGAATGGTGACAAATTATAAAGAGTTAAATAAATACACAAAATTTGATGGATATTTTTTACCAAATAAAGAAGTATTGATAAATCTTGTAAAAAATAAAATTTATTTTTCAAAATTTAATTGTAAATGAGGGTTTTGGCAAATGAAAATGGAAGAACATAGTATTCCTTATACGGCATTTAGTACTCCACAGGGTCATTATGAATGGCTAGTAATGTCTTTCGGATTAAAAAATGCACCTCAGATTTTCCAAAGTAGAATGGATAAAATATGTAAGGATTACAAATACATAATAGTGTATGTGGATGATATATTAATAGCATCAGAAACAAAAGAAGATCATAGAAAACATTTGAAAGAATTCGTGAATGTCTGTATTAGAGAAGGCATAGTATTATCTGAAAGAGAAGCAGTAATAGAATATAAGAAAATAGAATTTTTGGGAATGATTCTTGACAGACAAGGAATCAGACTCTAGAGCCACATAGGCAAAAATATTAAATTAGAAAATAAATAGCAAATACAAAAATTCTTAGGTTGCTTAAATTATGCTGAAGGATTCATAAAAGACTTAGCAAAGAAAAGAAATATACTTCAAAAGTTACTTAGAAAAAATAATACTAGAGGATGGAACATAGAACATACAGATACTGTAAAAAGCTTAAAGAAATAGTGTAAGGATCTCCCTTCCTTAAGATTACCAGAAGAAACTGATAAGCTAGTAATACAAACCGATGCATCTGATTTGCATTGGGGAGCTATACTTAAAACTGATATAAATGAAATTTGCAGATATACTAGTGGTACATTTAACCAAGCACAAGTTAATTACTCAGTACATGAAAAAGAACTCCTTGCAATATATAAAGGAATTAAAAAGTTCTCATTATTTTTATTATAGAAACCATTTATTGTAGAAACAGATAACTCTCAAGTGAGCTCATTAATTAATAAGATTTTACCAAATGAACCACAATATAGGAGACTGCATAGATGGCAAGCATATTTGTCATATTATAATTTCAAGATTATACAAATAAAGGGAACTAACAATTTTCTTGCAGATTTCTTAAGCAAGAACATAGAATTTGGAGATGGATCCAGAAATAA
Source organism: Citrus medica (assembly GCA_002013955.2). Classification (NCBI taxonomy): domain Eukaryota; kingdom Viridiplantae; phylum Streptophyta; class Magnoliopsida; order Sapindales; family Rutaceae; genus Citrus; species Citrus medica. The sequence continues at coordinate 856,007 of MKYO02026393.1, forward strand.
GTAAGATCCTCTCTGGAATAGATGCCGAACTACATAGACTGGCAACAGAAGCATCAGATATAATTGATGTAATAAACTACATAAAAGAGGCTTCAGAAGCCCATGAAAAATGAGTGCATTTGTTAGTGTCACAAATAAACGACCTGACAAAAGCACTCTCAATAAACAAATGTCCAATGAATGTTGCGCCAATAAACACCAGCCCAAAAGGTGAAGGAAGCAGTGGTGGACCCATCAGAGAAAATAAACCAATCTCTGATCCAATCCTGAGCCCATCAAAAACCATATCTATAGAGGTTGATCCACCAAAAATAAACCCATCAAAAAAGTTTATCCAGATAAACAATCCCCAAATAGAAGAGGAGAAAGAACCCTTGAATCCAAAAGAAGAAGAGTATAAAAAATTCTCTACTTGGATTTACTCTACCTGTTCTCATAATAACAATATTTATAAAGCACCTGGAAAGAATATGTACCCTAGAATGATAGCCACTAAAGGAGCTGACTCACTCCTTGTTGGGAAAATAGCCCGTTATGGTTACTTAAACTTAGTATATCCAGACATAGACCTCTGAGAAATAGCCAGTTTAGACTAATTGTTGGTCAAAGAAGTATCAAAGTTTGCCCAGAAAAGGCCTATATATCTCAAATTATATACCATAAGTCCTGAGTACCATCAAAACGTAGAATACCAAGCATTTTACATGATCTCAGTAATTCATATAATAAAAAATTTCCAAATAGAAGTAGAAACCGAATATACTAATGTCTCCCAGATCACTAAAACCTAGATCCAAACCCGAAGAGCTCGAGGCATAAAGGCAATATGGAGCATAGCAAAGGATTTGTATAAAAGAAATTTCAGAACTATCATCAGATTCCAGAACTATATACTCATGATAGTAGAAGACAGTCATACACAGTCAAATATTCTGTTGGAATTAATCAATGAGATAAGCACTATGCGATTTCCCAGTAGCAGTGAGACCATGCAGCAGGCTTACCAGCTAATGGAGATAAGCAATCAGACAAGATAAAAAGCAGAAGCACGATTGGCGTGGCAGACATAATAATAGAGATGCCGACAAGTCTGACAAGAACAAGATAAAAAAGATAAAGCAGAAGCGCACAATAGTCAAAGATGCCCGACATAAAGCAGCACGTGATTGAGAAAAGTAAAAGAAGAATAAAGCGAAGACAAGTGAGAAAGAAGAGGGACACGTAGCTCGGAAGAAAAGAGTTGGGAATAATGTAATCAACAACTCAATAATGTAAAGTCCCAATAGAAAAAGGGCAATAATGTAATTTTGTACAATAAAAAGTTTTGGTATAAATAAAAAGAAAAAAAAGAGAGAGATCATCATTCCGATAATTGAATCATCCTCTACAGTACTGAATCCTCTAAAAAATGAACAGCTAAACCTTTCTCTCGCTCTCAATCCTAAATCAATACATCACTGATCAGAAAATAATAAATCAATACACCAGAGAAAGGAAAGAGAAACCTAGATCTATTCAATGTTTCAAAGCACGACGATCGGAGTCCATACAGTAAGGCCGTTTGAGTCCGCTGATCCCGTTGAGGCAAGAAGGCCATTGAGGGAATAAGGACAACTAGGCTGCAGGTCACTAGAAACAAATCGAAAGGCAAGGAAACAAGAATAATTTAGGTAATAATTCTCAAACCTTATCTGTTGGTGGAAGTTTGTTGATGATCGTTGATGAGGAGATTTATGGAGGAAGAGCTTATGTAATCTGAAGAAGTAATCTGAAGAAAACATCTCTTTATAATCAGGAATTACAAATTTTATTTAGGAGAATCAAAAGAATATATGGTAGATCCTACTACTAAAATAACATATAACGAACACATGATGATAATAGACTTTAATTTAAGATCATTTAAGCAAAGTTCATATATGTTTAGTAAATGAGAACTTGTTAGAACAAAAGACTTATTAGCTGTACAATCTTTTAATTTACCTCAAGAAATAAAACGGAAAATTATAGAAAAAATTGAAACCGGTAATTTAAAGCATAATATAATAATGTTCACAATAGAAGAAGGAATTGATATAGCAAAAGCATATTTAGAACAAAAAGATTATGAGGCCGGACCTTTATATACATATAATTCTGAGAATGAAGAATTAGAAATATAAATTGAGAAATATGAAAAGTATATCGGCTATATCTAGTGATAGAACAACGCCTCATACTTTCTGATAATACTCTATATATTATTAAAAGTTAAAAAAAAAGATATGATACAATTTATGATATTTGTAGATATTGTCACCAAGATATTTTTAGATATTGTCTCTTTAATTATAAATCATATCATAATTCTGATCTCTGTCTTATACTAATCGTAAAATTTTAATTTTAAATTTATTTTTATTTGTTTTTCTGTTTATCTGTTTTTCTATGTTTAAATACACACCACTAAAATGGTATCAGAGCCATAGACATAACCAGATCCTAAGCTAATAAAATTATAAAAAGTATTTTTAATAAAACAAAAAGTTTTTTTTTTAAATTTAATAGATCCCATAAGAACCACAACAGATCATATACAAACCTAATTTAATGAAACATTACATTTCTTCTTAATTTAATGAACCTAATAGAAGGTATAGTAAACAGTTTATATAGTCTGAAGGTATTTGCGAAAGAAGAAATTGTTAACATATATGTTTCCATAATATTGATTTTGATGATAACAAACAAGATTAAGAATGATTAATCTTTTAAGCCTAAATTATTTAATATTCTTTTTAAATAAAATCATTATTTTTACATTATAAAGGTTTTATATTTAATGGAAAAATGATTTCATGAAATTGATTGTTTTTATTCCTTTTAAATAAATCATTATTTTCACATTATAAATGTTTCATACTTAATGGAAAAATGATTTTATGAAATTGGTTGTTTTTCAAAGTTTATGGTTTAATTGAAAGAATTTTGAAAACTTTGATGTAAACAAGTATTGCTTGAAATTTTGGAGAAGGACTTATTTGAAAAAGTGTCATAGCATTTTTGGCTATATCATTATTTCAGAAAGTTTTGGGATTAACAAAGCATTACTTAGAAGTTCTAAAATTGGACCTTTTTACAAAGTTTCATAACGTTTTGGGCTATAGTACATTTTTGTAAAGTTTTGGGATCAAACTATAATTTTAAAAAATAGTGCACTGTGTAGGTTACTGTAGCAATCGGCTTATCGGATTCTAAAAACTGGAAATCCGGATTCTGGGCAGTAAGCATTCAGAACGAAAACGGCATACCGGATTTCGTAACCGGCAAACCGGTTAGGCAAAATTTTGAATTTTGCTTTAACGATAACATAAATCCGGCTTACCGGATTCCATAAAACGGCAAACCGGATACGCCTGGAATGTGAGTAACGGCTAGTTTTTGAGTTCAAACTATATAAACTCAAAG
>MKYO02026393.1:860950-920645 GCA_002013955.2 Citrus medica
CATATATGTTTCCATAATATTGATTTTGATGATAACAAACAAGATTAAGAATGATTAATCTTTTAAGCTGAAATTGTTTTTATTCTTTTTAAATAAATCATTATTTTCACATTATAAATGTTTTATATTTAATGGAAAAATGATTTTATGAAATTGATTGTTTTTATTCTTTTTAAATAAATCATTATTTTCACATTATAAATGTTTCATACTTAATGGAAAAATGATTTTATGAAATTGGTTGTTTTTCAAAGTTTATGGTTTAATTGAAAGAATTTTGAAAACTTTGATGTAAACAAGTATTGCTTGAAATTTTGGAGAAGGACTTATTTGAAAAAGTGTCATAGCATTTTTGGCTATATCATTATTTCAGAAAGTTTTGGGATTAACAAAGCATTACTTAGAAGTTCTAAAATTGGACCTTTTTACAAAGTTTCATAACGTTTTGGGCTATAGTACATTTTTGTAAAGTTTTGGGATCAAACTATAATTTTAAAAAATAGTGCACTGTGTAGGTTACTGTAGCAATCGGCTTATCGGATTCTAAAAACTGGAAATCCGGATTCTGGGCAGTAAGCATTCAGAACGAAAACGGCATACCGGATTTCGTAACCGGCAAACCGGTTAGGCAAAATTTTGAATTTTGCTTTAACGATAACATAAATCCGGCTTACCGGATTCCATAAAACGGCAAACCGGATACCCCCAGAATGTGCATAACGGCTAGTAACGGCTAGTTTTTGAGTTCAAACTATATAAACTCAAAACCAATTCATTTTTTGGAACTCAAGCAAGCATAAACAAGTGCACACAACTTATATTGAGCTTCAAATTCGAAAATCTTCATAGATTAAATCTTTATTGAGCTATCATTTGTAAATCCACTCTTAAAGAGAGTTTTTGTTGTAATTTTCATTTCTCATCAAATTGTGAGAGTACAAGTGTGAGAAACACTTGGAGTGAAGAGATTGGAGAGATAATCTCTTGTTGTAAAGGTTCATTGACACCTTGAAGTCAATTGTAAACGTTTGAAGTCTTGGAAAGGCTTGGATAGTGAAATTCTCAAGCCCGGTGTACTTGGAGGCGTGGACGTAGGCGGGAATTGCCGAACCACGTAAAAATCCTTGAGTTTGCTTTCTCTTCCCTTGCTATTTAATTATTGTGCTTTGATTGAACTTATTGCTTTCAATTTTCATTAAGACATTAGATTGCTTGTTGTGTGGATTTGCTAGTATAATTTTTAAAATTCCAATTCACCCCCCCTCTTGGGTTGCACACTCATATTTCAGAAATAAAAGATTTGATAATATCTCTTAAGACATAAAAGAATAACATAAGGAATATAGAAATCGAATTAGCACAAGATTTACAAGAAAGGTCGATAGATACTTTAGGAAGTGAAATCTTAATAGAAAAGAAGATGAAATTCATAGATGAATTTATAAAATTTTTACTATATTGGTATAAAAAAGAAGCATTGCCATGAATTAGCATGCTTTTAACGTAATAAATCAATTAGCAGAAACCATAGATCGAATGAATTTAGGTTGGGAAAATATAATAACAATTTATATAAATCTAATAAGTCAAAAAATAGAATTATTAGAGCAAGAAAGGATAGAAATAATAAATTCAGGATCAGAAATTTATTCTGAATTTATGGATTTATATGAATTTGATAATCATATACTATTATTTAAGGAAATGAAAAGAATATTGGAAAGAATGAGGAATAGATGCATAATTGATAGAAAAAGACAAATACATCCAAATATGCATCCATAAATATAAAAACTTAAGAACATAAGGATTAATATAAAATTTGCCAAAACGAAAAAGACAAAAAATATACGTTACATTTAACGTAACTTAAAGGCACCTATACATAATTCATTGGTCTATTGTCTTTTAATTTTTATAATCTCCCGTTCTGCTTCTGTTCTTGCTCTACTTTAGCTTCTAGAACTTCACCTTCAGAAACTAATAAAGTAAAGTTGGGTCGGTACTACCGACTACCGTGTCTTTGTTTCCATTAATTCGGTGCCAACTTTATTATCAATTACTTGGTTAAAATCTTTGAAGATGATGAACTACAGCACCTTCAGTTGCCATACAAGCACAGAAATACGTACAAACAGTATACAGAGGCACAATTAAGTGTAGACAGATAAATAAAGTAGCTAGTAAGGTTGAAGGGACTTAATTAGAGGCAAAGTAGTAAGGATCTACAAAATCATATATTGGCAACAACCAATATTTAGTGAAATTAGATAGATAAAGTGGTGAATTTCTTCTTCTATTTGCTTACATCTAAAGACAGTGATGGAAACCAAGATTTTAATTCAACATGACCCGTAATATATATACAAACAACGGCTTATATAATTCATATACAGGATTGTTAGCAATAAGCTAATAACCGATATTTTTAAAAATCCAAATCAATAAAAGGTCGAAACAACTACCTTCGATATATAAAACAGAAAAAATGTTATCCAATCAATCTGGGCAGAACAAAATACAAAGAATACAAGGCTTTCACGGAACAATTCCTTTTCTCAGTGCAGACTTGACGGTAATTCGGGTATTATCTCTGCACTGTTCATTTGTGCAAATCAACCTAGTGTCAAAAAACCTCCAGAGAATTTGATTTTATAAGAGCTAAGACGATCCATAAAAACCCACCAAGAATAACAGTATAATTCTCAAGTGATAAAATTACCTATAATGATGGCAAGGGATAAAACACACCTTAATTTGCATGAGCCAAGTATTTGTGGCATCAATTTAACCTAAAAATTAAAGCCAGGAATTAATACTAATTTAAGTACCACAGCAAAAAGCAAAATGAAGGTCCTGTGTAATATGATATCGATCCCTCACATTACCCTACACACACACACACACACACACACACCCGGCCTATTCTCTTGTAATACTTTGTTTGATATTAGTAAAATTTCCATGACATCTTCACAAGTGCATATAGTTTTTGCCAAGAAAAGCCCCAGGCTAGCTTCATTCCGTTAACAAACTCAAATTCGTTTTCCCCATTTTCCTCATCCTGCAACAATTTTGACGGCGATCAAAATTTTCATAAGTGGTTAGATATTTGAACAACTCAAAATCTTTATGAAGTTCAAAGACTAAATCTAAGGGATATTTCATAAGCATTAGTGCATGTTTATGGTTGCAGTAGATTTTCAAGTAATCACAAATCAGAAAATCAATGGTTGAAGTTGAAAAACAAACAAAGGAAAAGATTGCGTAAACTAAAAACAAACAGAGGAAAAGATTCCGTAAACTCAGTAAGCAACTTGCAGAAATCCGAATTAGAACATCATCTCCAGTTTTCTCAATAGCATTGGCTATGAGGTCACCGATCAATGCGACCTCCTCGGCTGCTGTTTTCCCAACCTATTTCGCAAACACCCAACAATGACACAGGGTTACCATAGGGTCGAAAATTATTAGGTGCAGATATCCGGAACGATTTTTGTGGGGACGTCCACTTTTATAATTTTATAAATATTTTTTACGGCGTTGTAAATTCCCATAGAGAAGGGCTCGAAAAACTTATAGTTAAAATGTGAGAAAACTATTATGGTAAAAATATAATGCTATTAAATTATTGCACCATATAGTATAATAACTTTTTTAAATTTTATTCTGGACTAGATCACTACTCATAGAAATTATTCAATTTAAGATCCTGGACTTTATTAAAATCCTGAAAAACTATTACACCATTTTTAAATTTTGGTAAAGTTCAGGATCCTAGACTGTCAACCTGATCAAACTTCTGAAGGTAATTAAATCTGGAAATTTGATCATATGACTTGACTGGTCGGGTTAAGTCACACTAGTAGTCCGCAACTATATGAAAAGCAGCATCAACACCCTCTATTATATCCGCAATATCCACTCCTAATTTCATTGCCTTGAAACCTCGATATCCACTCCTACTGTCATTGCCTTGAATCCTACAATTAGTAAGGCTCTGAACAAGACCGGTAGATATTTTATGCCAGCAAAATGGCATTCATCATAGTTTCAAAGTTTCAAAGTTTCAAATTAATTACCAGGCACACACCAAATCGATCTGCATGACATGCATGCGGGGTTTTCAGCCTCCTTGTGAAATCTGGCACCGCCACAATTTCCCTCAGTAAAAGGCATAAAATTTTCGATTTTAAGATTAGGATCCTGTGCAAATCTGAAATTATTCGTGGGATTGAAAAAAAACTAATTAAAAAACCCACGTCACGTGTGCAAAAATTTTCCACCCCAAATTTATGTCCATACATTAGAAAACAAGGCATTTAATTTCGTCAAGGTTATGTTTTGCTTTTGCGGAAAATTAAAGAGGGATCATCAGATGAGTCACTCTCTAGCATCAAGGAGAGTTCATCAAAACCGATTTGTCCTCTAACAAAATTTTTTTGGCCCTGAAAAACTAGTTGAACGGTAATGATCTGACTGCAGCTTCCACGCAAATTCAACCTACTACCAGCCTTCCGATTAAATGAATAAAGAAAAGATAAATGAGAGTAAAATTCAGACGGGGCCGAACGTGAATTTAGAGGCGAGGCTAGAGGCAAACCGAATCATGGTGAAGAATCAAAAGTTTTTATTTTTTTTCCAAAAAAAAAAAAAACTCTCAGCTGACGTGTGGGAGAACTAATCACTGTAATTATGTTTTGTTGCTTGAATTGTACAAGATTTCTTCAAATTCAATATTTTAATAAAACAACTGCTTTTGTCTAGGAGTTAAACTCGAATAATGATAATTCTTTTTGAAAACTTGGTAAGAATATTTTGTGCTGATGAGTCTATATGTTGGACACTTTATTTTCTTTTACAAATTCTATTTTCTTTTACAAATTCTTTTTTTATTTAGATGTTACAAAATTTATGTGAGAACAAAAAAATGATAGAAATAAAACATGATGCTATTTCCTAGCTCCTGAGCAAATGGGTTTCATAAACACATTCGGACACTGTACGCTCAAGAAAGTTAGCGGTACTTGAAATTAATTAACAACACGAGCGTTTTAGGTTATTTCTCAAAAGCATTAGGACTAATTAAATATTAATTAGATGAAACCTTAGCTAGAAGTAAAGGGAAACCCGAAATGAAACTTCGAATTTAATCACAATTACCTTTCTTGTAATTAATAACATCACAAATTAATTTACAAGATCAATTTTTCTGAATTGGCCAGAAATTAAGCTTTCACAAGATATTGATCGTACAGAGAATTGAAAAAAAAAAAAGTTTTGCTGCTGAAAAAATCCAAATAATATTGCATCCGGCGCCAAAATCTTTATTAATTAGTTCATAGAGGGCTTCCCAGAACGCTTTTTAGAATAATTAGGAAGCTAATTTCAAGTACCCGTAAGCCTAGCCTAGTTCTCTTAAACAACAATTAGTTTATCTAGTTTCCTCAAGTATTTGGGATACCCAATTCACTTAGGTTTACTGTCCTTATAAATATACAGCCTCAACCGAGAACTGCCCTAGCTAGCTTTTGTTTCTTGAAGATAATATAATTCAGTTTGATTATTAAGTTCTTTCATTTTAACGATGATGGTTTCTGCTGATCATCATCCTGATGGTGGGTCTTTTCAGCGCCTTATGAGAGAGGCAGAACAAGCGGCAAAAGGTGATGAGGACTTGAAACAGAGACTCTTAACGGAGAGAGTCGTCAGAGAATTTGTTAAGAGGTTAGTTCAAGAACAGGAGGCGGCGGTTAATTACGAGATTAGCGTCTTGGGCTTTCATGTGCCTAAAAGATATAGAACCAAGCCGCCGCCGCATGCTGCAGATGATCATCATGATCATCACCAGAAAAAAAAGAGACACTTTGAACAGATAATTAATAAAAAGTCAAGCAGCAGTAGTATTGTAACACAAGAGCCAAAGAACCAGCGGCGGCAGAAAAAGAGGAGAAAGATCACTAATCGAACCCGTGCAGCAGCGGCGGCACAAGTGATAGAAGTAGTACCAGAGATGCCGGAAAGATTCAAGAACGAGATTGAGGAGATGGTGGTTCAAAAGTTGTGCTAGTCATTCAGAAAAAATTGATGATGTGTGACACAACCGAGCGACACAACCGATTCTCAATACCTATAGGAAAAATAAAGAATGATTTTCTTGAGGCGGAGGAGAAAAAGAGGCTAATTGATAGAGGGGAAGCAATAGAGGATGTGAAATTAATTCAGCCATGTGTAAGTACGGTGAATGTGAGGTTGAAGAAGTGGGACATGGACAGTAGCTATACTTTTAATCTCACTAGAACTTGGTATAAAGAGGCTGTGTGCAACACTGCCAATCAACTTGAAATTGGATCGAGGATGCAGCTCTATGCTTTTAGACTTGAGCATAACAATAATGAGCTTTGTTTTGCTCTTGTTAATTTAGATCTTGTAAATAATTAATTAATTAATTAGTAGATTGTTGGATTATGTAATCTCTATATATTACATTTTTTTGAATGAAATTCTCAAGTTATTTGATGGAACAATCTTTGATTTATATCTATTAAGCAACAAAACAAACCACATCCCAAGTTATTTCTTCCCACGCATGCGATGATTGGATTTATGTTTAAGCACAATGTTTAAGATGCTGATTAACAACTATTAACAGCCACTTGCTATCGTCCATCATCGGCCATGCCTTGCATGCAGTACTGTTCTTAAGTGAAAGGTTTTTGTCATGAAAGTCCTTATTCTTTGTCGGAAAGAATTCGCTGTCCAAAGTTTTCATAAATATGTCTCATGTAAAGCCTGAAAGTCTTTCCTAAATCCTAATAACTTATATCGCTCAAATCGTTGACCACTTTTGACCAAACAAATTATGCCGCTAATATATGTCTAAAATAATTATATATTCTCCTAAATGTTGTTAACCGTACTAAAGTACTAGTATATATCTCTTGTTTCCATACTCGATCGTTTTCTAACCAAATTAAAGTGTTTTATTGTTCTCGCCTTTCGCAACTCTTTACTTTTATAATTTATTTCATTTTTAGGCTTCGTTGAAAATTGTTGTTTAGTAGCTGTGGCTTCTAAGGCAAAGTATTTAGTAAAAGTTATAATTATAGTTTAGAAGTTAATGGTTCCCTCTCATTCTGTATATAATGTTGATATATAGTATGTTGTTGGAATATACCAATGTCATATGCCAGCTTCTCAAATATTAATGTAAGTAGAGTTTTAGTAAACCAATTTATAAAAATACGTGTGAGGTGTATTTATTTAGTACTTGTTTGTGGGCGAAATGTGGGTGCAAATGTGGACCAATAACACAGAGACACGTGGCAAGAGGAGTCAATAAAGTAAAGCCATTTCGTTTGTCCAGAACATCAGGATAGTTTAAAGGAAATTAAAAAAATAAGCTCCTCGAAAAAAAAAGGCCAATTTTGGTAATATGCGACAATCAAAGGTCATTATCAAAAGTCAGATTTTGGTGGTTGGAGCCCGTGCATGAACAGTGCACGCCACTATGTGAGAAATCAAAAATATCAACCTTTTGACTAAGGATGAGGGGCCAATGAGAATGAAGACTCCTTGGTTGGGCAATAGAAAAATGCCATGTCAGCTATCCTCTCCAGCTTGACAGCTCCCCAAAAAGTAGCAAGATCATAAGCTGGAGAGGTTGCCATGTGTACAATAGTAGAAGTAAAAAGGTGACTGGTGGTTTCTTTTGACAAAGTGGAATTGTAAAAAAGATAGAGAAAATAAATTTTTGAATAAAAAAATTATAGCTAATTGAGTCTAAAAAAGTTCTTAAAATAATGACAATACCTCTTTATTTATAATAGAAGAAACTCATTTTCTTAAGTTGACTTAAAAAGGGAGATTAAATCACAATTATAATAGAAATGAAATATATTTCTCTTAAGTTAACTTAAAAATGAGAAACTAAATCATAATTATAATAAAAATAAAAAATACTTTCATAAGTTAACTAAATCTCATACTTAATTGACTCTAATGAAAATATAAAGTCATAAAATAATAAAATACCATAATTGACTCTAATTAAAATGAAAAATCTTAAAATAATTAAATTTTAAAATTTTAAAATTCCTAAATAATGTTGTGCATCATCTTTGCCTCCCAAACCTAAGCATGTCATCATCTTAGGACTACCCGGCAAATCACACAAGTATCCTCACCTGAGGGAATACAACCATTAATTAAGCGCCGTGTGGCCAAAATTACCTAAGAGATCCTTAGGTACACTTAACAAAAGCTCAAGAATTTCTCCCCGTAACCAACTTCCATTCACTGAAAAGTTACTCACTCATTTCTTCTTGAGGGCATAGATAAATTGCTTTCTGGTATGGTATATCGCCCTTCTGAATCGTCGAGAGAAAAATATTTTCTTGAGTAGATTGATTATGATTTGTCCCCATCCATTCTTTCCAGCACCAAGCCTGATGGTTATTATTGCTTCAAAGGGTTCTCAATTAGTTTAATTAGCATGTAGAAGAGGGATTGGAATAAGAGCAATGAACAGAGTGAAGTAAATTTGTGAAATGCCTTAGTATTGTTCAATCTAATGCACATACAAAAAGCACACCTTGGAGCCTTAAATAATCATAAGCTTGGTTGGTCGTTGGAAAGTCTGGTGATTATGATGAACACTGAAGGGTTTGATGAATACTTTATGTAGCGCTCATCATCAATTAATGTTATGCTTGTTGAAGGCCATAGTTTTCTTGTTGGAGGCCAGATTTTGTCATATTACCTTTTTGATGTATAAATGGTAGGAAAATGCTTAACGTCGGGAAGGCTGAGAGAAACAGCAGCTTGTGCTGCCGTTTCGCGCGTGTTCTCTTGGCCTCACTCCCACTTTTCTTTAAGCATTTCATCTTTTATTTTTTATATTATTTTACCTCTCTTCTGTTTTTTTCTTCTTTTATCTTCTTCTTCTTCACTTTTTTCTTTCTCTCTCTTCTGCAATTTCTTCGTTACTTCTCTCCATCGTCAATTTCATCTTCTTCATCAACAATATCATCATCACAATTATCTTCTTCTTCTTCATCAACATCAAATTTTGGTTTCGTCTTCTATCTTGTATAATTAAAAGCCAAGCACCCCTTTGACTTGGAATCAAAAAATCGAAACCAATAGAAGTGTTGTTCATTATTTGTTTGGGTTTTTCAGAACAAAAAACATAGGGGAAACACACTTGGAATAATAGAGAGATCCGGACGAGGTGACAAACCGGACTGGTGGTAGGGATGACAATGGGGAGGGGAGGGAAGGGAAGGGGACCAATCTCTCCGTACCCATCCTCGATATTTTGCGTATGTCCTCGTCCCCGTCAAAATTATTTAAGAGAATCTACATCCCCTTCCCGAATAATAACAGGGGATCCCTGAGGATCCCCGATTCCCGAATAACTAATACATTTTTTTGTTTTCGATTTTGAGTTAATCATATTAAAAAAAAATTCAAATTAAAGTAAAGTTTAAAATATATCTTACATTAATATCTATTACAAAAGTCACATACATTAAATTAGTAAGTAATGCAGCATGCAAGGGATACAAACTATCATGAACAAATTAATAGTCTAATACAAAATTGTTACAAATAAAATCAAATTTAGATTCAAAATTAACTTTTCAATGGTGGCGTGGGCACTTTATAAATGTGGACTATTCCCTTTACAACATAATAGTTAAGTCGAAGCAAATCAAGAGCAAATATTAGATTAGATTAGATATTAAAATTGTGATTTTTTGTGGGTAATTATAACATCTAAAACTAATAAAAAATAGATTTAAGTTTAAAATATTTAATGAATATTAAAATTAAAACAAAAATTTTGGGCTAATAGAATATGTCCGGTCTTTTTAATGTCCTAAATAAAAATTTAGGATTTTACTTATTTAATTAGGCCTAAAAGTTTAATAATATAAATATTTTGATATTTGTCATTTTTACTTTTGTTTTGCTCTTGTTAATTTAGATCTTGTAAATAATTAATTAATTAATTAGTAGATTGTTGGATTATGTAATCTCTATATATTACATTTTTTTGAATGAAATTCTCAAGTTATTTGATGGAACAATCTTTGATTTATATCTATTAAGCAACAAAACAAACCACATCCCAAGTTATTTCTTCCCACGCATGCGATGATTGGATTTATGTTTAAGCACAATGTTTAAGATGCTGATTAACAACTATTAACAGCCACTTGCTATCGTCCATCATCGGCCATGCCTTGCATGCAGTACTGTTCTTAAGTGAAAGGTTTTTGTCATGAAAGTCCTTATTCTTTGTCGGAAAGAATTCGCTGTCCAAAGTTTTCATAAATATGTCTCATGTAAAGCCTGAAAGTCTTTCCTAAATCCTAATAACTTATATCGCTCAAATCGTTGACCACTTTTGACCAAACAAATTATGCCGCTAATATATGTCTAAAATAATTATATATTCTCCTAAATGTTGTTAACCGTACTAAAGTACTAGTATATATCTCTTGTTTCCATACTCGATCGTTTTCTAACCAAATTAAAGTGTTTTATTGTTCTCGCCTTTCGCAACTCTTTACTTTTATAATTTATTTCATTTTTAGGCTTCGTTGAAAATTGTTGTTTAGTAGCTGTGGCTTCTAAGGCAAAGTATTTAGTAAAAGTTATAATTATAGTTTAGAAGTTAATGGTTCCCTCTCATTCTGTATATAATGTTGATATATAGTATGTTGTTGGAATATACCAATGTCATATGCCAGCTTCTCAAATATTAATGTAAGTAGAGTTTTAGTAAACCAATTTATAAAAATACGTGTGAGGTGTATTTATTTAGTACTTGTTTGTGGGCGAAATGTGGGTGCAAATGTGGACCAATAACACAGAGACACGTGGCAAGAGGAGTCAATAAAGTAAAGCCATTTCGTTTGTCCAGAACATCAGGATAGTTTAAAGGAAATTAAAAAAATAAGCTCCTCGAAAAAAAAAGGCCAATTTTGGTAATATGCGACAATCAAAGGTCATTATCAAAAGTCAGATTTTGGTGGTTGGAGCCCGTGCATGAACAGTGCACGCCACTATGTGAGAAATCAAAAATATCAACCTTTTGACTAAGGATGAGGGGCCAATGAGAATGAAGACTCCTTGGTTGGGCAATAGAAAAATGCCATGTCAGCTATCCTCTCCAGCTTGACAGCTCCCCAAAAAGTAGCAAGATCATAAGCTGGAGAGGTTGCCATGTGTACAATAGTAGAAGTAAAAAGGTGACTGGTGGTTTCTTTTGACAAAGTGGAATTGTAAAAAAGATAGAGAAAATAAATTTTTGAATAAAAAAATTATAGCTAATTGAGTCTAAAAAAGTTCTTAAAATAATGACAATACCTCTTTATTTATAATAGAAGAAACTCATTTTCTTAAGTTGACTTAAAAAGGGAGATTAAATCACAATTATAATAGAAATGAAATATATTTCTCTTAAGTTAACTTAAAAATGAGAAACTAAATCATAATTATAATAAAAATAAAAAATACTTTCATAAGTTAACTAAATCTCATACTTAATTGACTCTAATGAAAATATAAAGTCATAAAATAATAAAATACCATAATTGACTCTAATTAAAATGAAAAATCTTAAAATAATTAAATTTTAAAATTTTAAAATTCCTAAATAATGTTGTGCATCATCTTTGCCTCCCAAACCTAAGCATGTCATCATCTTAGGACTACCCGGCAAATCACACAAGTATCCTCACCTGAGGGAAGACAACCATTAATTAAGCGCCGTGTGGCCAAAATTACCTAAGAGATCCTTAGGTACACTTAACAAAAGCTCAAGAATTTCTCCCCGTAACCAACTTCCATTCACTGAAAAGTTACTCACTCATTTCTTCTTGAGGGCATAGATAAATTGCTTTCTGGTATGGTATATCGCCCTTCTGAATCGTCGAGAGAAAAATATTTTCTTGAGTAGATTGATTATGATTTGTCCCCATCCATTCTTTCCAGCACCAAGCCTGATGGTTATTATTGCTTCAAAGGGTTCTCAATTAGTTTAATTAGCATGTAGAAGAGGGATTGGAATAAGAGCAATGAACAGAGTGAAGTAAATTTGTGAAATGCCTTAGTATTGTTCAATCTAATGCACATACAAAAAGCACACCTTGGAGCCTTAAATAATCATAAGCTTGGTTGGTCGTTGGAAAGTCTGGTGATTATGATGAACACTGAAGGGTTTGATGAATACTTTATGTAGCGCTCATCATCAATTAATGTTATGCTTGTTGAAGGCCATAGTTTTCTTGTTGGAGGCCAGATTTTGTCATATTACCTTTTTGATGTATAAATGGTAGGAAAATGCTTAACGTCGGGAAGGCTGAGAGAAACAGCAGCTTGTGCTGCCGTTTCGCGCGTGTTCTCTTGGCCTCACTCCCACTTTTCTTTAAGCATTTCATCTTTTATTTTTTATATTATTTTACCTCTCTTCTGTTTTTTTCTTCTTTTATCTTCTTCTTCTTCACTTTTTTCTTTCTCTCTCTTCTGCAATTTCTTCGTTACTTCTCTCCATCGTCAATTTCATCTTCTTCATCAACAATATCATCATCACAATTATCTTCTTCTTCTTCATCAACATCAAATTTTGGTTTCGTCTTCTATCTTGTATAATTAAAAGCCAAGCACCCCTTTGACTTGGAATCAAAAAATCGAAACCAATAGAAGTGTTGTTCATTATTTGTTTGGGTTTTTCAGAACAAAAAACATAGGGGAAACACACTTGGAATAATAGAGAGATCCGGACGAGGTGACAAACCGGACTGGTGGTAGGGATGACAATGGGGAGGGGAGGGAAGGGAAGGGGACCAATCTCTCCGTACCCATCCTCGATATTTTGCGTATGTCCTCGTCCCCGTCAAAATTATTTAAGAGAATCTACATCCCCTTCCCGAATAATAACAGGGGATCCCTGAGGATCCCCGATTCCCGAATAACTAATACATTTTTTTGTTTTCGATTTTGAGTTAATCATATTAAAAAAAAATTCAAATTAAAGTAAAGTTTAAAATATATCTTACATTAATATCTATTACAAAAGTCACATACATTAAATTAGTAAGTAATGCAGCATGCAAGGGATACAAACTATCATGAACAAATTAATAGTCTAATACAAAATTGTTACAAATAAAATCAAATTTAGATTCAAAATTAACTTTTCAATGGTGGCGTGGGCACTTTATAAATGTGGACTATTCCCTTTACAACATAATAGTTAAGTCGAAGCAAATCAAGAGCAAATATTAGATTAGATTAGATATTAAAATTGTGATTTTTTGTGGGTAATTATAACATCTAAAACTAATAAAAAATAGATTTAAGTTTAAAATATTTAATGAATATTAAAATTAAAACAAAAATTTTGGGCTAATAGAATATGTCCGGTCTTTTTAATGTCCTAAATAAAAATTTAGGATTTTACTTATTTAATTAGGCCTAAAAGTTTAATAATATAAATATTTTGATATTTGTCATTTTTACTAATACTTATAATTTTATAATTCAAATTTTATAATTTATTTATTAGTAATTTTAAAAAAAAAAAGTTAAATTAAAAATTAAAATGGGGAAATCGGTAGGGGATGGGGATTCCATCTCACCCCCTCCCCTCCCCAAATAAAAAATTGGGTAAAATATTTTTCCCGTCCCTTCCCTGAATAAGAAATTGGGTATAAAATTATTCTCATACCCTCTCCGAATAGAGAAAATTCCCAAGGATATTCGTTCCCGTGGAAATTTTTACTATCCCTAACTGGTGGTGTCTATCGTGACGAGCTGAAGAGAAAGAGGTGGTTGTCGGTAACGATGTCGTTGACGAGAGAGAGTGCCGATGAAATTGAGGGGAGGGAGAAGATACGGTAATTTTTTGTGCTGGAGAGATGAGTTGACTGCAGCAAAAGGCCGACTGCAGCAAACGTTAAGTTAAAAAGAAAAGAGAAAGTAACGTGGGGGGTGGGGCCACGAGAACACGCACGAAACGACATAACAAGCTGTCGTTTCTCTCAAGATTCTCTCAGCCTTCCCGACGTTTAGCACCACTCTAAATGGTATAAGAAGCTCTTGTTTGAATTGACAGATGCTTGAATTGACCTAAGTGAAGAGGCAGTTTCAGTCTACTTGGATAGAGAATAACCTACTCTTCAAGGTCCCCTATACATTAAATTTTCTTCTTGTTTGAAAAGCAGTCTTAACTTCTAAGGTTAAGAGGAATTTTAATTTGAGCATTCACACAACAGTAATAAAAGGATACTCATTCTAGTGATAAGGGATCATCTATATTTAGTCAAATTCAGAATACTCAATAATTATAAAACGCAAAGTAAACATGAAAACAGCTTCGAGGCGGCCAACAGCAACGAGATCAGGTTCCAGCTATATTAATTCCTGGGGCCAACACGAGACTCGAAACCAGGTTTTATAGGAGCAACCGATGGTGCGGATCTCGCATCCGAGAAACAAGAAACGATTCTCCTTTGAAAGCATAGTGTTAGAACTTTTGCACCTATGCAAATAACTTACTCATCGGCATATCGCCGCAGTAATCTTCCAAAGTCTTTGACCAATCTTTGCTGTGCATCAACGTTCCAGTCGTCCCCGCTTCAGCGAGCAATAATGCCATGACATGGTCCGCCTGCCGATGCATGGCCTTGCAGTGATCCCTGAAACTGACTCGAACAGTTTTCTTTGGTCCTTCACGAAGAACTTGTGGAAGTCTGATGATAAGAGTACCCCTCCGCCTATCTCCTTCGACAGCGAGTTTAGGATTATTCTCTCGGGAGAATGTTAAAGACCCCGCTAAGAAGATCCTCATACTCATAATCATTATCAGAGACTGTTGAAGTTTCAGCGTTCTCGACCAGTTTGTCCACAGAAACAGGATCATCTTCTTGTATTATTACAAACTCCTCCTCCTTCTTCCTCTTCTACTATTTTCTAGTAGAATCGAAAGGGGTAAGTCCTGCCGCCCCCTCCTTCACGTCAACTTGATTTTCTTCCGCCATTAATATATTAGAATTGGGACTACGGATCAGATCTTCTTGGTTGCTGTTGCTGCCTGCTGCCTGCTGCTGCTGCTAAAGGGATTGCTTGAGTACACGCCTAGCATGGTTGTTATATCGCTTCTTTGCTTCTCTTTCGGTTTCATAGGAAACGGTTTAAAAACCTTCCTTGCCGCTTTCTTTCATTCAAGTCCTTTACTTGCGCTTCACGGTACCACGTCCCTCCCTGTTTCGCTTGAAACTAACGACAATTTCTTGATGTTTTATTCGTACTAGGATCATTATTTTATGCTTTATAAAATTAATGCAATTAGGGCAATGGAGAGAAAATACAGTGCAATTGCTATACACTGTTTGTTATTGTATAAATTCAAATTAATTTACATAACCTGGCGCCAAAATTAGTTAACGGCCTCCATCATTCCAAACCATCATGATATAAAAGTTGAGGTAATTTGAAGTATACCCGCTTGCATCACGAGAATATTTCCGAATAATCTTAGTATAATTAGATTTAATACTCTCCACTTTATTTTAGTAGGAAGCATAGCTAGTTAAGTAATTTCATGGACTTTTCCTGAAACCCAATTTGCGCAGAACTAGGATTACTGATTTTGTACCTAATTATAAGTAGCCACCAATATACGAAAAAACTCCAGGATTATCATTATTGATAAACAAACCCTAGTTTTCAATTATGATGATTCCCGTTGATGATGGAGGGTCCTTTGAGCGTCTTGGTAGAGAGGCAGATGAAGCTGCTAAAGGCAATGAGGAACTGAAAGAGAGACTGCTAACTGAGAGAATCGTCAGAGAATTTGCTTACCGATTAGTTGAAGTAAGAGCAGCAGCTGCTGCAAGGGCAAGTAATAAGACCAAGAATGATCCCAGCTGCTGCCTCTGGGGCTTTGACCATGTGCCTAAAAGAAGTAGAAGCGGGTCATGCAGCCACAGCAAGCCCCCTCAACCCCAAGCTGATCACGATCATGATCATCGAAATAAGAAGAGATGTTTTGATCAAATTCATACCACCACCACCAGCAATAATAATAATATTATTGTACAAGAGCAGAAACAAAGGAGAAAGATCACTACTAAGGCTAATATTAATAAAAATAAGAACAGAATTGCCGCATCAGCATCACAAGTAGTAGTGGCAAGACCCGAGATGCCGGAAAGATTCAAGAACAAGATTAAAGAGATGGGTGGTTCAAAAGTTGTGCGAGTCATTCAGAAACAATTGACTTGGTGTGACACAAATAACCAAAACAACCGATTATCAATTCCCTTTAAACAAATAGAGAATAATTTTCTTGAGCCAGAGGAGAAGCAGTGGGTTGTTGATAGAGAAAAACCTATGGAGAAAGTTAAACTGATTGAGCCATGTCTAAATAAGGTGACGGAGGTGACGTTGAAGAAGTGGAAAATGAGCTCTACTACTTTAAATCTCATTACGACTTGGCATAAAGAAGTTGTGTGCAACGCTGCCAATCAACTCCAAATTGGATCAACTGTGCAGCTCTATGCTTTTAGACTTGCGCATAATAATAATGAGCTCTGTTTTGCTCTTGTTAATTTAGATCTTGTTAATTGATTAATTAGTATATTTAAAATAATATGTTGTATGGTGGTTTACTAGTCATAGTGCAAACAAAGATTAAGAAAACTTGATGAAATTATCTTCTTTTTTTCCAAAAAAAAAGATAGAAAAGATAGCTATATGTATTGAATTCTAGTAGCGTGTCATACTGTCACTTTCCACTGAGTTGTTATTATTATATAAAACCTAATTAAACTCAACTTGCTTGAATAATGAAGATGTTAACTCATAATGTCATTATTTAGGTCACATAACAGTACCACACACATACTTGTCAACCCAAGCCAATCTCATGCACATATTCCACACACTTTCATGTCGCCATTTCTCTCGTTTTGAATCACATTGATCAACTTTTCTCGTCAATAAATCAATACCCAACTCAAAATCATGACATTGCTCAACCTATTGAAGGTCATGGGAGCCTGGGAGGTTAGTAGGTCCTGTTCATACACATGCCACACATGGCCATCCTCATTGCTCTGCTTTTGCATTAGCTGATGCTTCTGGTTCTGGAAATTCTGATCTCAATTGCCATGACTTGATCTTTTATAACTTCCCCTGTTTTCCACTGTCTCTTACCCTGCATTTCTATTGACTCTGGTATTGGCATTTGTTGGAAAAATGGGACTGTTAAATGTTTTGGTTTGTCATATAATGGTCATTTGAAGGCGTGGGAGGTCTTGGGGATGGCAGCTTCCAGACTCGGGCAAAGTTCAAGTCAAAAGCCATGGCAACGATGGTTTACTTTTCTTTTTCTTTTCCCATTGGGATTCCCAAAGGTTTACAAAGAGAA
Organism: Citrus medica; assembly: GCA_002013955.2. NCBI lineage: Eukaryota > Viridiplantae > Streptophyta > Magnoliopsida > Sapindales > Rutaceae > Citrus > Citrus medica. The sequence goes on from MKYO02026393.1 coordinate 878,397, forward strand.
TAGCCCAACAGGTCTTATTATTATTATTAAAGGTGGCCAATGGGCCGGACGGCCCGTGGCACGGCACGGGCACGGCACGCACGTGGACCGTGCCGGACCTAGAATTTTAGGCACGCGGGCCTTAAAAGTACGGCACGCGAAAAAGTACGTAATAAACACGGTTTATTAGTGCGCTAGCACGCAACCCGTGAGCCATTAATAGCACGTGGACCAAAATATATCTAAGTAAATTTTTTTAACAAAAAGTAAATATAAAATGTTATGAAATTAAAGTACAATATCTTCAAATTAAATGTTTTAATATTTTTTTTAGCGTAGACTTTTAAAAATTAATTTAAATCATTAAATCTTAGTTTAAATAAATATTCTAATCTTTTATGTTTATAATTTATTAAATGAATAAGTAAATATCATGATTTTAATAAATAAAATTATAAATATCATAATTGTATTTATGATATTTATTAAATGAATAATGTTATTTATGATATTTAATTTTATTTATGATATTTATTTAATTATTTATTTATGTTTATAATTTATTAAATGAATAAGTAAATAACTAAATATCATGATTTTAATAAATAAGATTATAAATATCATAAATTTATAAATTATAAATAAAAAATAAATTTTTTTAAAAAATTAATAATAAAATATTTTTCATATTAATATTAAATCATAACTTAGTTAATATTTAATAGAGATACGTTTCATTTGTGAATGAAATATTTTCCATTTTATACACAAGAAAAATTATGATAAATTAAAATTTACATTTTCATTAAATGAAGTTAAAGTACAATTATAATATTAGTAATTCAAATAAAATTAGGTGTAATTTGCATCACTACAATTAACAGTACATTGATCATAGTTCGTGTTTTGTAGTTGTAACTTGTAAGTTGTGACCTATGATTTGTTATATTAATATTTCGTGGTTATGACTTATTATAATGATTATTCGAGGATTGTATTTTTTAATTTTAATTAATTATTATTATGATCTATGGAATTAAATTTAATTAAATTTATGTATTGTTGTGTTATGAATTATGATTGATTATTGTGAAATAAAATATATAGTTGTGAAATTGTGATAAACTAATAATAAAATATTAATTGCTCTCTTAATAAAAATTAATATGATTATGATTGTGAATATTATTATTATTATTATGATGTTGGTAGTCGTAAAAAAAGCATGTCAGGAACGTGGGCTTGAATAAAGCACGCTAGGCACGTGGGCTTTTTTAAGCACGTTAAAAAAAAAAATTGGTAGGCTTTTTTTGGGCACGGCCCACGGCACGGCACGAGCGGGCTCGTGCCGTGGGCCGTGTCGGGCTCAATTGAAAAAAATGTAGGCACGGAACGGCGCGGCCCACCAAATTGGTGGGTCGTGCCGTGCTGGCCCACAAGCCCTTGTGGGCCGACAGTTGGTGACCGGCACGGCCCATTGGCCATAGTTAATTATTATTATTAAAGGAATTTTCAATTCTGCATCAGATTGGATCTTGATTTAAATAGGAAAAATGACAAACATACCCCAACGTTTAAACAAAGAAACAAAAACTCCTTTAATGTTTTAAAAAAGATATTTACACCCTCATTTACTAACGGAAATAGTTACTTTTAACGGAAATAGTAATTTTAATATATAATTACCGTTATACCCTTCTAGCACATAAAAAAATAATTATTAATTGTCCAATTTATTCATATATTGTTAATAAAATTATAAATATACCCTCATTACCCAATTCCTCTATTTAAATTTTTATCAAATTCTCTCTTCAAGCCAAATAAATTTAATCAATTACTAAAAAAAATTTGTTATTAATGCCATAAGAATAACAATTCTTTACATGTCAATCATTTAAACTTGTATAATCAACAAAATAAAAAAAGGCTGGTTATAATAATAATCACAAAAATCTTATCTTAATTGTATTAAATAACATATCCAATAAGCATAAAAATTGATAATGGATTAAATTTATTTGGCTTGAAAAGAGATTTTGATAAAAAAAATTAAATAGAGGAATTGGGTAATGAGGGTATATTTGTAATTTTATTAATAATATATGGATATATTGGACAATTAACAATTATTTTTTTATGTGCTATAAGGGTATAACAGTAATTATATGTTAAAATTAATATTTTCGTTAAAAGTAAATATTTCTATTAGTGAATAGGAATGTAAATATCTTTTTTAAAACATTAGAGGAGTTTTTGTCTATTTATCTAAATGTTAGGGTGTGTTCGTCCTTTCCCCTTTTATATATTACATGCCGCTTAATTTTACGAGTCCTAAATTGCAAAACTAATTTCAAGTTGCAGCTTGGAGCCAATTTTTCACAAGAAGCCAAAATAATTAACACAAAGGGGCAAAAAAGAATCATCTGAAAAAGAGCAGAAATTTGGTAACTTTCGCTGAAGATTAAGCAACATTAATGAAATGGCAACAGTATGTAACCCACTACCAAAAAGGGCCCAGGCCCAGCTCCATCTCAGTATTCTTTTGCCTAAAGCATTTTGTTATGAAATCTTCAAGTGCAAGCATCTTTCCTTTTGTCTCTTCTTTAAAGAGCATTTATTTTGACTGTTTAACTGTGCATTTTCTAATTCAGGAGTTAAACAGTACAAATATGGCCTAATTTATTGTATCTTCCTGCAGTCAAAGTGATTATCACATTCACATGAGCTTTTCAGAGCAGCTAATCATTTCCTCATAGTACTACATGGAATGGCAACTTCAAAGTAAAAAATGTTCACCACAAAGTAATGTTTTTAAAAGTAGCTTTTACTCACTCTTACATAATTCATATCTGAACTCGTTGCCAAAAGACACAAGCTCAGGAAATTCTTCTTAGCATGTGTGCAGCATTAAATCTGTTTTAGATGTTTCCTGATCTTATTACGAATCACAAAACTGATAGTTACTCCAGTAAGTGCTCACAATCTAAAGATAATAACATTGATCAAGATCTCCTGTAAAATTTGAATTTTTCCTGAGTAAATACATGTGAATGATTAGTAGTTAATTGACAAGAATAAGTGCTCACAGTCTAAGTTATAGCCTCAGGTAGGTCACATATAAATTCTTTGTGTAGAAATAATTGACAGCAAATCAAAATACAATTAGAAGTTACACAATACCACTCCTCTTCATGAAATTTAGATAAGAAGGGCAGGGAAAAAGAATTAAGGACAAAGAATCTCCATCACATAGAAGAAACTCCCAGCCATGGGGAGTCACATTTTAAAAAAAAAGAGGGAAAAAGAAAGACCCTTAAAGGAAAACTAAACATAATACAAGCCTTTCCATTTTAAACCTATTCTGAAAATCAGATGCAAAAAAACAATAAAGCAAACACAATAAGTTGCAAGATAGTATCCAATATACCTGCCTGCTAGTCAGGCTAAGTCAGGCCATAAAGTGATTTTCTTCCTCTACTTGGGGGTGGTAGCCTGCTTCTTCTTCAGTAAGCTTCCAAACTTTCGGATGAAAGGTTTCTTCTTCTTCTGCTGCAGCTGCTGTTGCTTTGACGGTGAGCCTCCACCATCGTCGATGTTCTCTGAAGAAGATAGCCCATTAATCTGACCAAAGTTTTCACTGCCCTCCACCTTTGAGTTTGTTTCCTCTTCGAAGGATTCTGGTTCTGGCTCTCTGTCTGGTGAAAGCTCCTTCTCAATCTTGCAGCTCTCCCACATCTTGAATTCAACTTCTACTGAATCATCTTCTTTCTCTTTGCTTTCATCTTCCTTCAGCTTTCCATTGACATTATCAATCTTGGCAGCAGCTAGTTCAACAGTCTCATCATTCATGCCATTTGTCTCTTCTTTGGAATTTTCCATATTCTGTTCCTTGCATTCTTGCACTGGAAGGTCCATTTTGGGCTTCTCTTCTCCTCTTGCATGTCCATTCTCTTCAGAGAATTCAACAACCTTGGGAAGGAGATCATAGTCTTTTTCACTGTCTGTAAGCTCACCGTTTTCCGCAGTTTGCTTCTTGGCCATAGCTTCTTCAAGCAAACTAGACAACTCTTCAACCTTTTTAACAGAATCCGCTTCTCTAGCTCGGAGCTCCTCATTTTCTTGAATGACACTTTGCAACTCGGTTTCTTTGTCCAACAAACTCTCCTTCAGTTTCATGCTCTCAGCCCTTGCTTGCCCAAGAGTTTCCTGCATATAAATCACCTCAGCTTCAACCTCCTTTAGGCTATCCCTCAGCTGAGCTTCTTCCTCTTTTGTGGCACAAGCATCCTCCTCAGTTTCTTTTAACAGGTTGACCAGCCTATTTATTTCTTTTTCCAGTGAAGAGTTTTCTTCTTCAGATTTCTTTACACAATCCACCAAATGAAGTTCCTTTTGCTCCCACTCAGCCTTGGATATCTTGGATTCATCTTTGGCTTCTTTAATGGTATTTGTAAGAAGACCAATCTCATGTTTTGCATCATCAAGCATGCTTTCATACTTCTCATTTGTTGCTTTCAGGACTATCCTTAAATCTTCTATCTGCGCCTCATAAGTTTCATGCTCGGTTTGACTGGATAAAAGCTTTTCTTTGGCTTCCCTTGCTTCAACAGAAACTTCATGTAAGGCAGAAGCTAAGCTTTCCATTGCCTTCTTGCTCTTCTCCTCTTCTTCCCTGGAATTTTCCAATTCATTTATGAGTTTGTGTTTCTCTTCCAATAGGTTTTGAACACTAGATGCTGCAAGCTTCTCATTGTTCAAAGCCTGAGCTTTTTCCTCCTTCACAGTCTCCAGCTCAAACTTCAAAGACTCAACCGTTTTTGCCATTTCAGAAGTTTCATTCTTAGCCATACTATGCTTATGCTCTGATTCATCAAGATCCGCTTTCTGTCTTCCAATTGTCATTTCCAACAATCCCACTTTCTCTTTAAGAGCAGCAATTTCAGATTCTGCATCATGCAATTTATCATTGTTACCCTCCAGCTGTCTCATGACTGCATCCAAGGACTCTGAAGCAGATCTCTTCAACTTATGTGCTTCCTCAGCCTGCATTTCTAATTCCTCCACCCTGATTTTCCACTCCTCCACTAAATTACGAGCATAAGATTCAGCCATCTTTGCAGCCTCTAGCTCAATGTTAAGCTGTTCAATAGAAGCTTCTCTTTCCATTAATTTTTTTTCGAAAGTTCTAGATTTCTCAAGTTCTTCCTTTAAAGTATCTATCTCCTCCTCAAGCTTCAAAACCAGCTCCCTATTCTTAATGGACTCTCTTTCACGCTGTGAATCAAGCAAGGCCTTCAACCGGGTCAACTCAGATGAGAGAATCTCCACCTTTTCAACATGAAGCTCAGCAATCTTAGTGGCATCATCGGCATGGCTCAATGCCTGGTTCTTTGCGTCAGTTGTCATTGCCAGTTCTTGCTTAATCCTCTGAAGCTCCTGCGTAGTAGACAAGAGAGAAGCTACATCCAAAGCATGTTGGTTCCTCACTGCTTCAATCTCTTTTAGCCATTCTTCTTCCTTTTTCTGGGATGCCTCAATTCCTGCCTGTTCAATTTCAACAGCCCGGAACTTCTCAATTTCAGAATTCTCCTCAGCACGCTTTTGAGCCATCAAAGCCTCTTGCAGTTTCTCATTTGCCTCTTCAGCGACTCTCTGTGCTTCTTTTAGCTCATCAATAGCTTGCACCTTCTCTTTCTCAATTAATTCTATCTTTTCTTTTGCTTTCTTAAGATCTTCCTGAACAAGATTCAATTGAGCCTGCAATTCCGATCCCTTTACAAGCCGTGATTGGGACTTCTGAAAATCAAAACCAAATAATAATGCAGATCAAAATTTGCATAAATTTCAGTATAAAGACATGTTTGCTTCTATTCCTAAGGACAATCTTTCATGTCCAACAACCAAATTATGTTAAAGAAAATACACTTCAGAGCTCTCTTTTCCTTCTGATTTTCATTTTCAATTCATGTGACATCAAAACTCTCACACTGACAAGCACAAGAGCTTTGTTCAAAAGACAACCATTTCATGCTAGAATATCAATTTCCAGTGACCAAAGCAGCTTAATGGTCGTATTCCATACAAATAGATCATATTTAGTCACGGCAATCCCAAAGACTTGAACTTCATTTTCAAACTTTATGGGAATTTCCAAAATGGCACTTTTTCAAAACAAACCAAACAAACTCCAAATATTGAAAAACAAAGGCACCAAACTTTATTATCAATTCCTAAAACTTACTTCAGGTGGGGTAGCAGCCTTCACTGGTGGTGTAGCCGCCTTAGCTAATGGGGTAATAGCAACCTTAGCAGGTGGGGTTGAAGCAACCTTGGGGGATCGACGTTCAATTGAGGGCTTCGAGTTAATAGACCGTGGGGATCTATCAATAGAAAGCCGGGAATTTTGCAGGGGAGAATGTGAATCAGTTTCTGGCTTAGTCACTCCCTTTCCAACTTTACTCACTCTTGGAGTAGCTGGGGAAGCTTTGCTAGGAGTTTCAGATAAAGCAGATCTGCTCAAGTTCAAAATTTTGTCATTTATCTACCAAATCAGAACCCATTACATAGAATTTGTAATGCCATATATGTAAATATAACTCTTGCCAAAACTCAAAACAGAATCTAAGCAGTATATGCCAAAAATAGAAACTTTGCATACAATTCTAGTGTCATAATTTGAAAGAACAACACATCTTTTTCAAGAACAGATCCAACCCATTAAGGGAATCACAAAAAGAACACAAAAATTAAAATTAGGACAAAAAGTTAAGCAAATTAAGGGAAACTCATATAGACAAAAAAAATAAAAATAAAAATTTGTTCCAGAGTTTAAGATAATAGACTGATTGCAAATAAAACTGAAGCAAAATTGTAACTTTAACAGAAAATATATATATATATATCCTAACCTACAGATCCTAAACAAATTAAGAAATTTTTTTTTTCTTTTTGAACAAAAATAGACCAAAAATGAACACAACCCAGATAAAGAAATTCAAAAAAAAAAAAAAAGAAACAGATCCAGACAGAAACAGTGAGTATACTTACTTGGATTTGGTTGCCATGACTGAGGTGATGAGATAGGTAAGCAGATAAAGAGGAAAGAGAGAACTTTAAAAATGTGTAAAATGTGAGAGTGGCTGTGTATGGCTACTGCTAAAATGCTGACATTTTTGTAAGAGAATATAAGGATTTAATGTAAATGTGGATGCGGGATTGGGAGTTCCAAGTTTCAGTTTTTGTATTTTCAGATCATGGGATTATGATAAAAGATTCAAAATTTTTGTTTTGTGCAATAACAAAAGCAAACACAACAATAAAGTTGAAGACTTTGGAGCAGTTAAATGAGGTGAGTGAGCCCAAAAACAAAAAAAAAAAACAAAGAGAGAAATTTACAGTATAGAGAAAGGAGAAAAGAAAAAACCAAATTATTTTGGTTGGTGTTTCTGTCTTTGAAGTGGCTGGCCACAGACACAACACAACACTAGTTGCAGTTATTGTATGTACAACACACTATAGTCACTCTCTCACTCTCTTTCTCTCTCTGAGCATAGATATTTTTTTTTAATTTTTTTAATCAGAACGTTATTTTTTAAGGTGGAGTGCAGGGAGCAATGAGGTGGTGAAAGTACAAGAATGCCCCTGAGTAGTTCTTTATTTATAGTTATACACTGACAAAGGCAAATTGGCATAACTTTTTCAGAGACAATTAGAGACTGAGAGGTGTGCATTTCTACCTTCTTAGGGCACCACCCTGCTTTTGAGGAAGGAAAAGGGAGAAGACACATGGCGGTTTCCATGTAAATATGTGCCCTCTTTCTCTATTTGAATCACCCTTTTCTTCTTATCTAATACAGTGTTACATGTTTTTACAAATAAGGTGTTATCTTACAAGTTACACAGTTCTTATAAATTTCCTTTTCTTTTTTAATTATGTTATGGCAATTTCATTTTATGTTTATAGCAGAGAATATGTCATAAAAATTTGTGACGGTTGAAATATATTAAACAAGTTCATTTTATTAAGTACAAATTTAAAATATTAGCATACGATTTTTTTAAATATTTTACCTTCCATTTGTCTTATCTTAACTCTCTTTAAGGAGTCTTTATGTATATAAAAATATATATATAATTTAGCACTGAATACAAATTATTACTTGCATCCTGATGATAGTAATATCACATACAAACTCATCGAATTTACAATGAAACCGAAACTTGAACATTTCTTTCATACTAAATAGTTTTTACGACGAATCATCAAAGAAAATTAACTGATTAAACTAAAGTTTCTCATTTTTTTCAAATACACCCAACAAAAATAAAAAGAATGAAAAAAGCACACACCCTGCGTTCTACTTGCTTTCGTTTTTTCAGTTGAAACATATCATTAATTATTCTATTAATTAGCTTAACTGTTAGATTAATTACTCCTTTAATTTAATCATCCTGGGTTACAACCCCAAACTATATTAATCCGCATCGCTTAGAACATAAAAAATAACTGTGACATGGACAAATTCTTAAATTATTGTCAGGATTACATGATTTTACAAAAAATGTTAATAATTTTTTCACGAATTAAATTAATGGATAAAAGTGAAACAGAAATATTAGGGAGAATTTTTGAAGTAGTGATCCACTTTAAAGTCATCATTGCCGGTGATCTAACAGTACATGATTAAAAGGTAAAAAAAAAAAAAAGATTTTCGACATTATTCAATAGATATAAGAAACAAAGCCCTACTCTTAATAGACAAGATTTAAGTGTACAATCAGTTTTGGATTGGGAAATTTATAAAAATAATTATAAATATTTTGTTATTTTCATAACTAACTCTCTCAACTTTTTTCTATCAACATTAGTCAAACACAAGCTTTTCTCTCTAAATTACCCTTCTTTACAGACTAAAAGCAACAATCTTTCTCTCATATCGTCAAACCAAACGCAGATTTCAACTCTTGAATCATCAGCCAACGGCAACGGCAAAAGACAACGGTAAAAGTGAAATTTGATCATAATATATCTGAATCTAACACTAATCAGCATCACTTAGTGGTATGAGTTATTTTCTGAACTTGTTGAATTGAGTCGTGGGTGAATCTGGCCACAGGCTGCCTGTCGCACCAAGCTTCGGGAGACAGGCAACATGTCGCACCAAGCCTTGAAGATTCATTAAAACTATATTAATTTGATCCGGATCCAAATAATTTTTTTTTATAATTTCAGACTTAATGGATTCAGTTGTACTTGAATTGTGTTACGATGATTGGTGGGAGACATTAGAGGATGGTCATATGAAGTATGTGAATGGTAAAAATCGAGCTTTTTTTGCTGGAAAAAATTGTCTGTTTGATCAATTATTGGCAAGAGTATGCGAGGTGTTACAAATAAATCCTAATTAATATAGTATCACAATGAAGACAACTTTGAGGTCTAGTAACACATTATATCGTATATGTGCACTGCCCATGGATATATTTGATGATGAAATGGTGAGGGTTGTATTGCATATGGCATCCGATGTAGCCAATTTTGGATGCATTCCTATATTCGTGACCACATCACCTCGAGTTCCGAGCGAAGGTGTTGAGCCACATGTCGATACAGAAACTTCGTTTAGAGCAAATATGTCTGGCCCCGATAATGATGAAGAGGTGTTGCCAAAGACAATATGCGACGTCGTTATAATGAGAGGTTAGGTGCTATTAATACTGTTGTAACTACTATTGCCACAATGCAATCTCCTACAATCTCGTTGCTATAAAGGTTATTGCTGTAGCAACCTCGTTGCCATAAGAGGTATAGTGTTGTTACTAAAAGCCCTGTTACTATTAAAAGTAATACTCTGTCTCCCCTATTACAAACACGACTTAGAAGATTATTATGCTACCCGTGAGTAAAGTTATTACTACCACTACTACCTCCTCGGCCAGGAAGCTTACAAGGCAGCAAAGTCGTGCTGCTACTTACACTTCTGTTATGAGGACATTTATTGTCTCCGTTATCTGGATCAGTAAGATACCAAGTTAGCTCTTCCACTTAACTGGGGGAATGTTCAGATACTCCAACTTTGCCTTCGAACATGGTTGCTCCAAACTTTGTTAGCAGTCGTGATTCAGATGATATCAGTGTGGGTAAGCTATTTGCTGAGAAGAATGAGTTTATATTACAACTACGCAAGGTTGCCTTTAGAGATAAGTTTGATTTCAAGATTGCACGGTCTACTACGACACGTTTCGAGGCTCACTATTGTTCATAATCATGTTAAGGGCGTATTCGAGCAATTAGATGTTCGAACGAGCAAAATGTTCCTTGGGTGGTGAAGAGAATTGACAATGTACATACTTGTCATAATGAGGTATTGGTTGATGGACGTCATCAAGTAAGGAGCCGGGTTGTCGGTCATATTATCTTAGAAAAATATATTCAAGACAAGAGGATTTATACTCCGAATGAATAAGAGCATATATGCAGCATGAATACAATGTTCAGTTAACATACCAGCAGGCATATCGGGCGAGAGAAGTTGGTCTTGAAATAGTTCGAGGCAACCTTGCAAAGTCATACAACTTGCTCCCTAAATACTCTCATATACTAACTACAACGAATGAGGGTACAGTCACTCACCTCGAGCAGAATGGAGATGGTAATTTCTTATACTATTTTGTAGCACTCGGATCTTCCATCAAGGGTTTTATGCAGTACATTCGGTCTGTCATTGCTGTAGATGGTACTCATCTGAAGGGACTATATCATGGAAGCATGTTCGTGGCAACATGTCTTGATGGTAACAATCAATTGTATATGTTAGCCATTGGGATCATGGATTATGCTTGGGAATGACTTATGATGAAGTTACACGGAGTGATTGGCGATAGACCTGAGTTGGTAATTATCTCTGATCGATGCACTGCCATAAGGAGAGCCGTTCTTAAAGTATTTTATAATGCAACTCATGTCGTTTTTTTTTACCACGTCAAAGGTAACATTAAGTCTCAGTTTAGAATGTCCAAAGCTCTTTGGAATGAATTTGAGCATGCCTTTATTAATGCAGTAAAAGCATATGGCCACGAGGAATTTAAGAAACAACTTGAAGGGTTGTGGATGATTCCCTTGGGTGCAGCTGATTACCTAGAAAATAATGTCGGTACGTGTAATTAGACAATGTCTCAGTTTGAAGGTAGGGGGTACAACATACTTACCACCAACATCGCGGGGAGTGTTAATTCTTTCATGTGGGAACCTCGAAAATTTTCTATTACTCATCTTGTTGATCACTTTAGGAAAACAATGCAGTAATGGTTTTATGATAGAAAAATTGTGGCTGAATCAATGATTACTCGGCTAACAACATGAGCGGATGAAATAGTCACTGAGAGGAGAACTATAGCTGAAAGAATGATAGTTTGACCGGTGTCTCCGCATCGATTTCAAGTTATAAGCGGTGGGCTTAAGGAAGGTTTGGTTGACTTGCAAAAGAGAACTTGCACCTGCAGAGTGTTTCAGCTTGATCAGCTTGTATGTGCTCATGCAATTGCGGCGTGTCTAACACACAGGGTGGATTTTATTAACTTTTGCTCGGACTTTTACACTACAGAATCGTTGGCGATGGCTTCTGCACAACCAGTAGAGCCAGTTGGTGATATGGCTGATTGGGAAGTTGCAGATGAAATTCAGGAGATGCAAGTATATCCACCAGTTGAGGCACCACCACCTGACCGTCATAAAGAGCTCAGAATACCCTCGGCTGGCGAGGACGTTAACCGATGGGCTGTAAGATGCGGGCGGTGTCATGAATTGGGTCATAATCGTAAGTGATGTAAGAATCCTATTGCGTCGACTCGAAATTAGTTATTTTTGTGTTTCGTTGGTTAAAATTGTTATTGTTTTTTTGTGTATTGTACACTTATATGTCATAAAACTTTATTTTATTTTAAATATTAAAATGTGAGCATTAAAATTATATAAACTTAAGTGCGCAAATTAAAATAAAAATTCAAGTTTCAACATTCAAATTACTACAACGGTTTACAATACAATATCGTCATTAAATATGTCAACCGCAATCTTCTTTCTAAAGTACTCGACATGACTAGCGTTAAACTATAATCCAAGCCCGAACATTAAATATATCGTAACCATCAATACAAAAACACCGCAATAACTTACACATGCTCAAAATTCGACTAGGAAAGTGATCGGCATAACGGAAATACATCTTCTCTATTTCGATATCCGGTGATTCTGATTTCACCATGTATCTGTAATATTTATAAAATTATTACATTACATTTACAGAAAAAAAAAATTGACTCGTAAAAAAAATGCCACTGTAATTTTTGGTGCGACAGCAGGGCGCGCGCACACCCTGCCCCCCTCCCTCTTCACCCCCAAAATTAATCCATAACACTCCAAAATCCAAAAACAATACTCCCAAACACTACCAACCACCACAAATACCACCACCACCACCACCATTATTCTCAAACACCAACCATTATTATTCTAAAATTTCATTTTAAATTAATGAAAATAAGAAAAATGACTAACCTAAGTTTTGCTGAAGGTTGTAGATCGTAGATCGGATGTCGGTGAGAGATGAAGCAGCTGCCGATGAGGTTGATGTTGCCGCCGATGATGGGAGTTGGATCGGTTTGGGGGAGATGAGTGAAAGAGAGTGTTGGGGGAGAGATGAGGGAGGGGGGTATTTTGATCTCAAAGATTATTTTATGGCTAATGTTGATAGAAATATTTTTGGAAAGTTAAGATGAAAAAAATTAAAACTTTAATGGTTATTACTGTAAATTTCCCCTTTGGATTTGGAGCCCCAAAATTCGACCTCAGCACAAATTTAATTATTTATTAATGAAGTCAACATTAACAAAAGCCATAACTTATACGGCAGATGATGTGGGTGAATCCCATTTGCTTTACCTGGCGTAACAAGCAATTTTTATTTCCAATTGGACATGGAAAAAGAATTAGTGTAACAAATATTTTTTTGGTAAGGTGAGAAGCTGACTAGCAACCAACAAACCTTCTAGCATATTTCTTCCAGTTGTAGCGATTTCAATAGCCATCATTTGGTGTTAGGTGGGACTTACCCTAAATAGAGATTGAACAAAAATCTTAATAGTAATAATGATTTATATCTAACTTGTTCATGCATGCTTAATGGGATCACTCTCTTATCTTTTGGAATAGTTATATCTAGCTACCATAAGGATTTATCTCATTGTCAAAATTAATAATCTACTCTTGTACATTCATTACTAAATTCGATAGGTTGCTTGAGCTTAGGCCAACAAAACCCTATAATGTTGATATTAGGTAGTTCAGGTGATAACATATTTTTAATTATAATAAAATAATCGAACAAATTATATTTAGATACTTATGTTATTGGTTGAAAACTGCCTTAAATATTTGAGTTTAACAAAAACGAACTAACTCGCAACATATTTAGAAAGAAAATTATCCCATTTCAAAAGAAAATATATTTACTCTCAAAGTATTTAAAATTAAAAAACTAAAGGTCTTAATCTTATCAATTTGATACGTAAAAATTGAAAGCAACATATGTATCACTAACTATTAAGGCTAATAGTAAGAAACATTCAAAGTAGCAATGAAGTAATCACTCTCAACGTTTCTAGTTTAAGGGACGGTTGCATTGACAATATGTATTAACCGATAAAATATATCTTTTTGAGATGGGACATTTACAACAAGAAGTAATTAACTAAACTGACAAATTTAATTACTATTTATTTGAATTGATAGCCAAATTCTTACGGCAAGTTGGACAATTAACTTCTCTCTTTCTATACTAATCATTCTATTACATACACCCTAGAGAAACGATAATGTGCTTGAATATTCTTCTTCTTTTGTTTTCTTACCATTTTCTTTTTCATAAAGAGTTTATGGCGCATATAATAGAATCATTGGTTTCAACATCTTTTTAATTAGATGAGTAAAACCCACTAATGTTAAAGAGGTTTAAAGTTTAAATTGCTCGCTTGATTAGTTAGGTAGATAGTTAATTTTCGTCTATATAATACTTAAAAAATATCCTAAAAAATAAATCGAAATTCACTAACTTTCCGACTTCAAATAGTTTTTCAGTACTGTCACATTTAGTGGTGGAAATATATTCTTGGTATAATGTGGACCATATTAGAGAGAAGCCAAACATAAGAAACTGTAAATTCAAAGGGTGCAAAATGTAAACTTCACATTTTAAAGGAATTAAATATCAGTTAAACCCCTAATCTTACTAAAAATATCTTAGGGCCACGTTCTTCCCAAACCTCAACGTATTCTGTACACGGTCGTGTTGCATTCATCTAGGAATAAAAATGAGTACCATTTATTACGAGTTTATAAATTATCGAACTAATAAGTTCTATCATTTATAGCTTTGTTTCTCGATTAAATTTGGAACATTGTTGCTAAGGAAAAAGAAAAGAAAAAGAAAAGAAAAAGAAAGGGACAATAACACGAGGAAGAGTAAAAAAAAAGAGTGTAAAATAAAAAAATAGATAAATCAATAGTGTAAGGGCATGAACATGAAATTGGAAGTGAAAAGAGTAAAGAGGATTATTTATTAAAGAAAAAAAAAAGGAGATAAAGGGTGGATAATAATCGTATGTGGCAGGAATCATGTGACATAATCAATCATCAAACAACCAGTGGGCCCCATATGCATGGACTCCTCCAAACTCGCGAATCATTCGTTGCATTGCTCACGGGGTCTAAAATTATTTTTAAAATGGAAATTAAATTAGAAAACAAAATGATAACAGCCGCTTTAACTCCAGGGCGTAACATCTCAACTGTTGATTAAAAATAAAATAATTAAATATGATCTTGATATGACCATTGAGTTGAGGTTATAAAATTAATATTAATCACGTAATTGGTTGACAAAATAAAAATTTATACGGGTTCTAGTGTAATTATATATATTTATATTTTTAGAAAATGAGTGTAGTTAGATTAATTCTTATTAAATCTCCCTATTCTTTGTCTTTATTGTTGTCCAATTGGTGTTTTAACAAAACTAGTATTCCAAATATAAGTATCTGTTCAACATGAGTGTTTCCAAATATAAGTTTTGAACCAGATTTGAGTTTAATGGCAAAATTGTTGAGAATCTTGGAATTTGGCTGCTGCTTGCTAATTGATTGAACCAGATTTGAGTTTGTCCCATTTGTCCCGCCAGCCTAACTTCTCATGTTAATTGCTGGTTTAATCTAAATTATAGGCCTACTTACTTGACACAGTTTCTGATCAGCCAACAATTATGCTAAAAAATATACACATAATTCTTAGAAGCTTATTAATAATGTGAAGCCGATGATATAACGACTCAATAACATATGCAATCAATCCACATGTCTACCACATGCCATGTCCCAACTTTAGTCGAATTATGCTTTTACCGTATGCTAATAGATGACTCTTCTTTTATTTTTTTTTGCGCCTTTTTGGATGTTTTAAACTTTAAAGGATCCGTATTGGCTTTTTTGTTTTGTTTTTTTTTTTAAAAAAAGAATTTTGAAATTTATGTTTAATTGATTGAAGGCAAATTTTGGAAATTTATGATATACTAGGGGAGTGAGATATACTCCATATTAGTTCATTAATTGTTTAGCCAAAATGACCAATCTTATTACTATTTTATTTTTCTGTGGTTAAACCAATGAAGACAAAAAAAAAATAAAGAATAAAATTGCGTCATCATATAAAGGCAACTCATCAACACTACAACCAAAAAGATGTAAATCATATTAAATTAATGCCACAAATAATCAAGCTAGCAATAGAAAATTAAACAAAATCTAAGTAGTATATATACCCACCCACACATACATATTCAACTATTCAAGAATCAAGACAAAAATGCTGATCTGAAAGATAGAAAGGAAAAAAAAAGAAAAAAAAGAAAAAAAAGAGAGATAAAATCGAAACAACTGTCAAGCACATGGTGTGGGATCAAAATGTACAGCGGAAAATTGCAGAGTAACCAAAAATGATGAATATTGGATAAGGTCAAGGAAACACAAAGATGTACCACTACCACCATCTTGATGTGGGAAGCATGCCCTTTGATTTTTCCTTTGCCAGCTGCATTCTACCTTTCACATTTTCGCATATCAAACTCATGCAAACAGTTATGGATTTGGCCAATTGCAGGCACATGACCTATTTTTGGCTCCAAAAACGACTCGGTAGCATGAATGTAATATGTGACTAAGGGTTCATACCTCTCAGATCATCATTTGAAATTCATGTCAGATCAATCCAGGGGGAAAAAAACAAAAGATGAAAGTTGAAAGTTTAAGAGATGAAGACTGGAATTATATAAGAGGAGAACAGCAGGGAATGATGTGTGTCGAGAGAGGAGACATGGGGATATCTACAAATTTAATGAACGTTCGAGATATAGGTGATTAGGAAGAGAATATTACATCAATCATCATCATAAGAGACATGGAGGCTGGTGGTGCAACCAGAGGCATCAGGATCCTCGGCCCCACAGCAGTCGTAAAACTTGGCAGCATAAGGCAGGTCATGAATCAAAAGCATGAAATTAAACATCAACCGACTGAGCTCTGTCCAACACTCAGTGTGATGAAAAGCATATATGAACAGATAGTCTCAGAATCCACTTGCAAGGAAACGTTTTTATTCATTTTAAGGGACAGGGAAATTGCAAGCAATGACATTCATTAATTAGTTTACCAATCAATATTTCAAATTGTCTGGAAGTTTCTGCAATTAATGTTTGCCAATAAGTTTTTCTTCAACAACAACAATCACAAATAAGGGGTAAATAACCTGAAAATACATCTCCATATGGAAAATTTGCAGTGCATCTCTCTCTCTCTCTCTCTCTCTCTCCTTCTCCTCATGGACTATTTGTAGGTTTTTCTCCATCATCCTAGTTTTGTTTCCATTTTTCCATTAAAACAAGAAGACCGCCGTCATTTATTCTCAATTTGTAATCAACCCAACAATATTGCTCTTGATGGGGCACTGATTATTTCACGCTTGCTCTACAGCATGTCAATTTTACCAAAACTCCTAACTCATTTCAATAATTTCTTTAACTGAAACAATGGTCTTAAAAATGAACAATTTATTTAATTACTAGCACATCTTATTGACTATAAGACACTATGACAAGATCAAGTCAACAATCTGCAGACATCCCTAGATGCTATAGAATATATAGGATGCACTCCCTTGAGTTCTCCAAAGACTTCTTAAAATTCAGTTACAGTAATGTGTATCAATGTAGAAAGTTTGTCAACTACATGGTTCAATACAGTAGTTTGTTTCCATATCACTATTAAATAATTAAAACCGCAGTATTCATTTCTCCAAAATGTCTAAAACTATGACAATTGTTGGGCTGGGGCACACTTTTAGTATTTCTACCAGTCTCACACTCCCTATCTTGGAGCAACGCATCATATGTGCAGTGGTTTTCATAGCCCAACTGGGAAATTAACTACATTGGCTGGACCAAGGACTGGGTCTCGGATACAGCATCCGGAGGGAATCCTAACAGAACAAAACACTGATTTTGGTTAGACTCTTCAACAACCAACCCAAAAAGGGGAGGGGGGGGGGTCACACTGACACAAACTCTGCAATATCAAGGGGAGTCCAAAAGTAGTAAGGATTTTGCTACCTTACAATCAATGTAAGGTACATTGATTGCAAGGACTCTAATACAGCTTTATAATGCAAAAAAAAGACCTAATAGAGGATGTGAAATAATCATAAACCTCAGAAAGTAAACTGAAAACTTAGGAAACAAGTAGAAAATTCCAGCTTTCAAATGTGTTATCAACAGTCTTAACTCAAAAAAAGAGTTGCTTTAACTGGGCAATACAATTATTCATCCAACCTACCTATTGAGGTTTCTTTAACATGCAAACAGTACTACCATGCACCATCTTACAGACAAGACCTGAGAGACTCTAAACAGAGAAAATAATGGACCAAATTCTAGGTACAAAATGATATCTGAATGTTAAGGAACAGTCTTCTTAAAACTCAGGTCATGGATTCGAGTCTCACTAGTGTGCGTGTGTTATACATTTAAAAAAAAAAAAGTAGAAACAGAAGATTAATGCAAAAATCTGTTGACTTATTATCAGTACAAAACGAAATGCCATCAATAGTCTTGGTGCTTGTGGCAAATAGCATTCTGCGATTAAAACCACCATAACCACAATGGAGCAACCATACAATGATATTATGCGATGTGTGTATTCATTTGGTGTGACTATCAATTTGCCTGATAGTCTTCAAACTACACTCCTCCATTGTTGTGCAACATGTGTGTATTCATTTTATTGTAATTATCAATTTGTCTAACAGTTTTCAAAATAAATATAAACATGACCAGACGGATGAATCTCAGCATTAACTCCTGAAAACTTAATCAGCAGCAGGCTAATGGCACAATGAACAGCATCTGATTATTGCCATAGTACATTAGCATTTCTAAATCATCCAATAATAACCAACCCAAATGAAAATTAACAAAGTAAATGAATCCACAAAAACAATCCAAAAGAATCAAAAGGGTATATGAAATTATTATTTAAAAAAAAACACTAAGAGAAAGAATCAGATTGAAGAAAAGGGTATGCAAAATGACGATCAAAAGAGGGATGGGTACCTTTTTGGTAGTCGCGACGACGGCAAATGAAGAAGAAAGCATTGGAAGCGGCATGAAGAGGAGATGTTTGAGCATGCTACATCTGCTAAATATATTAAACTTCAAACGACATCGTTTAACAAAATTTATCTATACCATCTTAGGTTTAATCAAGATTTAACTATTTTTTAAAATTCCTTTTAATGAAAATGAAAGTTTATAGCACTAATACTATATGAATTAAATAATTTTAAACTCGTAACTAATAAATGTTTATAACTATAATCTTTAAATTTTTAAAAAAATCTTTAATAAGTATTACAAATTTACAATTAAGAATATATGATTTATTCTAGCCAAACCAAATATATATAATAAGTCAGATTATATCAATTTAGATTTTCTTTTTAAAAAATGATAAAATTTTCAAGGCCAGTTTTGATCAGCACAGTTACAGTGTGTGCAACTTGAGGATCTACTTCAAATAGAAAGAGAATGTAATACAAAATTGGAAGTCATTTATGTGAATCTTAATTATTATGTGGCATCCACAGTTAATGACAAAGAAAAGTCCTGTTTATTAAACTAATTACCATCATATGGGATTGGTTCAAAATTGTTGAGAATATTGGGATTAGGCTGCGGCTTGCTAAATGAGCCCGATTGAACTGCTTCTTGCAACCTCATTCTTCCTTTGTTGGGAGGGTTCCTCTATGTTACGTTAAATGTAACGTACATTCTTTGTCTTTTTCTTATGGGCAAATTTCATTTTAGTCATTGGTTTAGTTGTTTTCTATGGATTTACTTATCTTCTTTGATTAATTACACATCTATTTTTTATTCTTACTAATGTTCTTTTTATTTCTTTAAATAATAGTATGTGGTTATTAAATTCATATAAATCTATAAATTCAGAATAAATTTCTGGTCCTAAATTTATTATACCTGTTCTTTCTTGTTCTAACAATTCTATTTTCTGGGTTATTAGATTTATATAAACAACTAATACATTTTCCCATCCTAAATTCATATGCTCTAAGACTTCTGTTAAACGATGTATTGTATTAAAAGCTTGTTGATTCATGGTAATGCTTCTTTTTTATACCAATATACCAAAAATTTTATGAATTCATCTATAAACTTCATTTTCTTTTCTATAATTATTTCTCCGCCAAGAGTATCTATTGACCTTTCCATTAGGTCTTGTACTAATTCAATCTCTATATTTCTTATATTGTTCTTTTCAGTGTTGAGGGATAATATTAAATTTTTTATTTCTTCTTTATCAAAGACCTTTAATGTATAAAGACTATTAACTATACTATCTACTGGATTCATTTCTTGAATTATAAACAATCTTTATTTAACTAATTTTATGGCTCTGATACCATTTTTGGGGGATTGATTAAAACAGAATAACAGAATAACAGATATAACAACAGAATAACAGATATAACAACAGAATAACAGATTAATAGTAAGACAATTTATAAAGATAACAGCAAAGATTTATGAATGCTTTGAATAGAAAAATATACAGATTATTAAGTATTATAACTAGTTTAGTACGTGGCGTTGTGATGCCCGGGATTCCATATTTCAGGCTATGAGGTCTGATCAAACTTAGACTTGATCAGGATCCCTGCACCCTGGTTTCCAGCCTATATACCAAATAGTTATCTATTTAATTAAAGAGTCTAATTATAAAAACAATTGTTTTTTAATAACGGTATTTATATATCAAATTCTTCATTTTCAGAATCATGCATATACGAAGGTTCAGCCTGATCTGGTCTTTCTAGATATGCTTTTGCTACATCAAGATATTCTTCTATAGTTAATAATATTATGTTTTGTATTAAATTATCAATTTCAATTTTTTCTGTAATTTTTCTCCTGATTTCCTGGGGTAAATTTAAAGATTGAATAGCCAATAAGTCTTCTGTCCTTACCAGTTCTTCTTTACTAAATAGATAAGAACTTTGTTTATATGATCCTAAATTAAAATCTATTATCATCATATAATCGTTATAAGTTATTTTGGTTGTGGGGTTTATCATAACTTCCTTTGATTCACCTAAATAATATTTGTGATTCATGATTACAATAAAAGATTTTCTTTTCTTAATTTAAACTCTTCCTCCATAATTCTCTTCATCAGAGATCAACAACAAACTTCCACCAACAGATAAGGTTCAAGAATTATTACCCAAATTATTCTCCTTCTTATGCCCTTCGATCTGCTTCCAGTGACCTGCAGCCTAATTGTCCTTATTCCCTCAACGGCCTCCTTGCCTCAACGGGATCAGCGGACACCAACGGCTTTACTGTATGGATTTTGATCGATGTGCTCAAAAGTTGAATAGATTTAGGTTTCTCTATCCTTCCTCTGGTGTTTATTTGTTTTTCGATCAATGATGTTTTTTGAATTAGGATTTAGAGTTCAAGAAAAATTTAGTTCATTTTTCAGAGGATTTGCAACTGTGTAAAAGATGGATTTTTTTCCGACTGAATAAGCTCTAAGAGCCTTCTCTTCCTCTTTTTCCTTTTATTTCAAAACTTTTTCTTGTACAAAGTTACATTACTGCCCTTTCATTATTGGGCTTTTACATCATTGCTTACGTTTCTGTATTATTACAACTTTTTTTCTTTTTTCTTTCTGACAAACACGTGTCTTCTTTATGTCAAGCATCTTTGACAATTTCAGCTTCTGCTTTTTATCTTGTCGGACATCTCTTTATTCTGTCTGCCACTTCTTCTTCTTTTTATCTTGGTTGATTGCTTGCTTCCATAAGCTGATAAGCTTGTTGCATAGTTTTACTGCTACTGGGAAATCTCATTGTGCTTATCTCGTTGATTAGCTCCAGTAGAATATTTGATTGTGTATGGCTGTCTTCTGCTGTGACAAGGATGTAGTTTTGGAATCTGATGATGGTTCTGAAATTCCTTTTGTATAAATCCTTTGCTATGCTCCATATTGCTTTTATCCCACGTGCTCTTCTGGTTTGGATCTAATTTTTGGTAATCTGAGGAACAATGGTATATTCGGTTCCTACTTCTAATTGGAAATTTTTGGTTATATGTCCTACTGAGATCATGTAAAATGCTTGGTATTCTACATTTTGGTAGTATTCTGGACTTATGGTGTAGAATTTGAGGTATATGGGTCTTTTTTGGGCAAACTTGGATATTTCTTTGACTAGTAACTCATCCAAACTGGCTATTTCCCTGAGGTCTATATCAGGGTATACTAGGTCTAGATAACCATATCGGGCTATTTTCCCTACTAATAGTGGATCTGCTCATTTGGTTGCTATCATTCTGTGGTACATATTTTTTCCTGGTGCTTTATGGATATTATTGTTATGGGAACAGGTGGAATAAATCCAAGTGGAAAAGTGTTTATATTCTTCTTCTTTTGAATTCAAAGGTTCTTTCTCCTCTTCTATCTGGAGATTGTTTATTTGGATGAACTTTTTTGTAGGGCTTGATTTTGGTGGTTCAACTTCTATGGTAGTTTTTGGTAATCTGAGGAACAATGGTATATTCGGTTCCTACTTCTAATTGGAAATTTTTGGTTATATGTCCTACTGAGATCATGTAAAATGCTTGGTATTCTACATTTTGGTAGTATTCTGGACTTATGGTGTAGAATTTGAGGTATATGGGTCTTTTTTGGGCAAACTTGGATATTTCTTTTACTAGTAACTCATCCAAACTGGCTATTTCCCTGAGGTCTATATTAGGGTATACTAGGTCTAGATAACCATATCGGGCTATTTTCCCCACTAAGAGTGGATCTACTCCTTTAGTTGCTATCATTCTGGGGTACATATTTTTTCCTGGTGCTTTATGGATATTATTGTTATGGGAACATGTGGAATAAATCCAAGTGGAAAAGTGTTTATATTCTTCTTCTTTTGAATTCAAGGGTTCTTTCTCCTCTTCTATCTGGAGATTGTTTATTTGGATGAACTTTTTTGTAGGGCTTGATTTTGGTGGTTCAACTTCTATGGAGATTATATTCTGATTTATCACCGGATCAGAGATAGGTTTATTTTCTCTGATGGGTCCACTACTGCTTCCTTCACCTTTAGGGCTGGTGTTTATGGGCACAATATTTTTTGGGCCTTTGTTTATTGAGAGTGCTTTTGTTAGGTCATTTATTTGAGACACTAACAAATGTACTCCTTTCTCATGGGCCTCTGAAGCCTCTTTTATGTAATTTATTGCATCAATGATGTCTGATGCTTCTGTTGCCAATCTATGTAGTTCGGCATCTATTCCAGATAGGATTTTGTCTACTTCAGGATCCATTTCCAAATTCTATGTTCCTGCTCAAAAAATCTGCAAGAAAATTATTAATACCTTTTATATGGATAATTTTGAAATTATAATATGACAAATATGCTTGCCATCGATGTAGTCTTCTATATTGCGGTTCATTTGGTAAAATTTTTGTAATCAAAGAGCTTACTTGAGAGTTATCTGTTTCTACAATAAATGGTTTTTGTAATAGAAATAAGGAAAACTTTTTAATTCCTTTATAAATTGCAAGAAGTTCTTTTTCATGTACAGGATAATTGACCTGTGCTTGATTAAATGTACCACTTGTGTATCTACAAATTTCATTTATATCAGTTTTGAGTATAGCTCCCCAATGTAAATCTGATGCGTCAGTTTGTATCACTAACTTATCAGTTTCTTCGGGTAATCTAAGAGAAGGGAGATTTTTGCATTCTTCTTTTAAGGTTTTAACAATTTCTGTATGTTCTATATTCCAACCTCGAGTATTATTTTTTCTAAGTAATCTTTGAAGTGTATTTCTCTTTTTTGCTAAATCTTTTATAAATCCTTCTGCATAATTTAGACATCCTAAAAATCTCTGTATTTGTTGTTTATTTTCTAATTTATCTGGGAATTCGCTAATCTTTTTACCTATATGGCTTTGAAGCTTAATCCCTTGTTTATCAACAATCATTCCTAAAAATTCTATTTTCTTGTGTTCTATAATTGCTTTTCTTTCTGATAGTACTATACCCTCTTTTATACAAATGTTTACAAATTCTTTTAAATGCTTTCTGTGGTCTTCTATTGTATCTGAAGCTATTAACATATCATCAACATATACAATTATATATTTATAGTCCTTAAAAATTTTATCCATTCTACATTGAAATATCTGGGGGGCATTTTTTAATCCAAAAGGCATCACTAACCATTCATAATGGCCTTGTGGAGTGCTAAATGCCGTATAAGGAATACTATCATCTTCCATTTTTATTTGCCAAAATCCTGATTTACAATCAAATTTTGAATAATAAGATTTGTTCTTTACTAAATTTATTAATACTTCTTTATTAGGTAAAAAATATCCATCAAATTTTGTATACTTATTTAATTCTTTATAATTTATTACCATTCTAGCTTTTCCTCTAACTTGTTCTGCTCTTTTTCTAACCATAAAAGCCGGGCTATTATGTGGACTATTACTATGTCTTATTAAGTGTAAATTTAGTAATTCTTTTATTTGTATATTAAACTCTTCCCTGTCTTCCTCTGTATACATCATAGGTTTTTTTATCCATTCTACATTGAAATATCTGGGGGGCATTTTTTAATCCAAAAGGCATCACTAACCATTCATAATGGCCTTGTGGAGTGCTAAATGCCGTATAAGGAATACTATCATCTTCCATTTTTATTTGCCAAAATCCTGATTTACAATCAAATTTTGAATAATAAGATTTGTTCTTTACTAAATTTATTAATACTTCTTTATTAGGTAAAAAATATCCATCAAATTTTGTATACTTATTTAATTCTTTATAATTTATTACCATTCTAGCTTTTCCTCTAACTTGTTCTGCTCTTTTTCTAACCATAAAAGCCGGGCTATTATGTGGACTATTACTATGTCTTATTAAGTGTAAATTTAGTAATTCTTTTATCTGTATATTAAACTCTTCCCTGTCTTCCTCTGTATACATCATAGGTTTAAGTCTTATAATCCTATTTTCGATTAATTCTATTTTTGCTCTGGGATGATCTGCCCTCCATAATGCTAATGGGTTTTCTTTATATACCTTTTCTAATTGTGATTTTATTGTTTCAAGTTTTATATTATAACTCTGTCCTTTAGAAATTAAATAATGTTTTTCATAAATAACCTGATCACCACGCTGGGCTGGCTGAACTCGATAAGGTTTAAATTCCCGAGGTATGCGAAGGATATGGTTGCAAGGGGTTTTAAGAGTAATCATATATGTTGTCTGTTGGTAATATTGGAACTGTTGTATAAAATCATTACCTAACAGTATATCACAATCCATTTGATTGTATTGGAATACTTGGTTTATACGGACAATTTTGCTTCCTACTAAAATTTCACAGTTTAATAGACTTTGATTAATATGTTGTTTATCTCCTGTTATACCAATAAGTTTTATTTGTCCATTGATTTTCCATTGACTAGATAAAAAGGTTTTCATAATTGTTATTTCGCTACCTGTATCTATCAAAGCACATGTATCTAAATCTTTTTCTACTATATTAATTTGTATATATACGGACATAGGGTATTTAATATAAGCTTGTTTTAACATGTTTCACAAATTATCTTTTGACCCTCTATAATTAATGTAATTTGATGTTTTTCAATCTTATAGTATTCTAAACTATTTAGAAAGCTATTTCCTAAAACTATATGTTTTTCAGAGTCTGTAGTCATAAAAGAATCTATATAACAAGAGACAATTATTCTAATTCCTTCAATAATTAAAGGAACTTTTACTTCTTGTTTACATATATGTTTATTCCCATTAAAATCAATATATTCATATGGAATATCTTTCTCTTTAATTAGTAGTCCTTTATTTTTCGTATGATTCATATAATTATGACTTGTTCCAGTATCTATTAAAATAGGTAATATAAGGGTATATTCTATTCCGTTAAAATATTGTCCAAATATCCTCATAACATTGTTATTCCTTAAGGATCTAGCTAAAACTAAATCATTTATATTAGTTATCTGCTTATTAGGATTTTGTCTTCTGGATGAACTTCCTCTTAAAAGAGTTCTTTCAGCAAAGCTTATAGGGATTATAGAATTTTCATTATTTGCATTTAAAAATTGTTTTTTATCATCTATGTTTAATTCATAAGTTATAGGAATTTTATAATCTTGCATAACGGGTTCTATTAAAGTTGCAATATCTTCACAATCCTTATTTATTTCAATATAAGGTTTATTTCCATAGATTTCTCCATAATTTGAATTACAGAAGCTGTACAATGCAGAATAATGTATAGTCATTAATCTATTACCTTCTTTCATTAGATTGTTTTTAAGTAGTTTAAAGTGTAAGCTGAGTGTTTCATCTATATTTCTATCCTTAATATGTACACAGTACCTAGGATGACATGTAAATAATAGTTTAGTATAACATAGATTTCCTTCTACTGTTCCTAAATGTCCTATACTTGGATCATGGAATCGTTGATCATGTATTGATAATACTACAGGGCTATCTATTCCTTCTTTAAAAAGGGATTTTATTAATATTTGGATTTCAGCTAAATATACATATTGTATTTTTTCTCTTGTTGTCTCATTTTTTATTTTTCTAAGTGCTAGATCTATGGTTCTTTTATTAATTAGACTAAATCTTATATTTCCTTCAGCTTGTGTTATAGTCACTGCCTTCTCTTGTTCATAATACTCATGTAAGACTATCCTTTTTCTTTTAAAAAGATCTCTTAATTTTTGTACTATTCCGTATTCTGGTTTTTCAACATTTAATTTTAAAAGTTTACTATATTTTTCTTTATTAAAAGTTGCTACTAGGCTATAACCACCTTTATTTTCTTCTCTCTCTATTTCTTCAATATTCTCTATCTCTTCTGTTTCGACTATATCGTTTTTATTCTGATTCATTATCAGTAGAGTCTTTTACTACATATATCTCTTCTCCTTCACATTCTGATGGATTACTTATTTCTTCTAATTCTTCTTGTATTAAATCAAAATCTTTTTGTAAGATTCTTACTTTCTTCTTTTTACATTCTGTGCTGATATGTCCTATTTCTCCACAATTCCAACATTTACACTTTGTTTTGTCTAAAGGTTTTGTTTGACTTTTATATTGACTTTTATATTTCCTCTTATAATAACTCCTACCAGGTTTTCTATATTTTCTTTTAAATTTGGTGTATTTTTTATATCTTTTTTCTTTTTTATAGAATTTTCTTTTTCTCTTATAGGGTACAGAACAACCCCATTGAGTTGGCATTTCTGTCTTTTCACAACATATTGTTGTTATATTTTTACTCTTTTTTATTAGATTTCTCTGTATACATATATCACTTAACCTTAGATTTAAAAATCTTATTCTCGCTCCGAGTGTATCAGGGAGTCTACTTGTCATAATTTCTTTTCCATATTCATTAATGAAATAACTATTCCAAGGGTAAGGTAATTTAGAATAATATAAGTTTTTATAAACTTCTTGATCTTCCAGACTTATATATTGTTCATAATAGTATTTAGTAAATTCACATGTATATTCTTTAATAAAACACATATTGCAAATTGTTAAGTTCAATAAGTTTAATCTTGCTCTCTGTTTTTCATTATTTGCTTCTTTTTCTGAATTTTCTAACCAATCTTCTCCTAGGAATTCACTGGCAATGTATTCTATTATTCTTTCTATACCTAAAGCATTGCTTCTTCTAAATGCTATTTTTGCTGAGTCTTTTATTAACAATTGTGTTTCATCACTTAAACCTCGCCACCAATTAAATATATTTCCAGTAAAACTGGTTAATAGAATATCTACAAATATATCTATTTTTTCTTCATCTGTTGTTACATTCCAATCATCAGTAGTTCCATTATATGTAAAAAATAATTTCATTTGTATTCCCCATTCAGCTAAGGTTTTTCGTGGATCTAGTTTGCAATCTAAGTTTAAAAATGCTCCACTATTACTTATAGGAGTCAAAGTGTCCTGATTAGGTATAAATTCTTTTTTCCATGGAGTCTTTCTAGTAGTAGGGATATATTCATAAAAAGGCTTATGTTTTTTCTTGGGCATATTTCTATGACTTGGTTCTGCTACATTAGGTTTCATCTCTGGTCCTCCTGCTACATTCATTTTTATTTGATATTCTTTTTCAAAATCTTCCAAATCACTAAGATTTATATCACTGAATTTTTCAGTTAAGTTATCTAAAGTATTATCCATCATTCAGAATTTGATTCAGATGGAGTTTGTTCTTTTATTTCTATTTTTTCTTTTCCTTTATCTTTCTTTTTTATTTCTGCTTTTAACTCTTCAGATTCTTTTAATATTTTAGGATATTGTGTTTCCATAAACCAAAAATCATAACTTCCCTTTTGGGGTTTTTGTGTAGGTTTCTTAAAACTTATTCCACCTATTCCTGTCTTAAGTATGTCAAGTCGATCTATCTTTTTATTCTTCTTTTTGCTCTTTTGTACTAATGATAGTTCTATTTTTATTTTTCCGATTTCTTGTTTTATTTCTTTTATCTCATCTTGGAGATTTAAAAGAATTTCTTTTAATTCTCTTATTGTAGTTTCCATGAAATTTTTGGGTGCTGAATGATATTTTTCATTTTGAATGTATGTTACGTTGCATGTAACATAGGCTTGACCTTAATAGATTATTTTTCAATTAGCAGGTTAAATTCGATTGAGTGTGCCGATATTGCTGTCTGTGTATTGTCTAGATATCACTTCCTTTTCTTTATTCATAAATTCACATAAATGTAGGATATGAACTGTATTGGTAGGGTGCAGTACTTGTTGCAGCTATTTTTTTTTATTATATATATATTAAAAAGTGATTGTTATATTATTGGAATAATAATACCTACTTAAATATTTAAAAATTAAGTTAATTATTTTGCTCCAAATGGTTTTATTCATATTGAATGAAAGATATTGCAATTTATGAAAAACGAAATTTGTTGGGATTTTTTTGTAGTAGCGGAGGGTGAGACTAAGACGGCCACGCAAGCCCTTTTTCTTTGACGCTCGTATAAATTTTAAAAAGATGGTGATATTTCTAACCCACACTTTTTGTTAATCTACTCCACTTCTTAAAAGTAATTACAAAAAAAAAAGAAATTCGTATAATCTTTAAGATTTTTAACTAGAGAAGAATTTTAAGAGAAAAGATTAATTAAATCTTTTTTTTGGACTTAGATATTTAACTATAGTTGATTACTAAAATCGCTTTAGCTTAAGCTTATAGTGATTGTTATATCCTTATAAGATTAAAGTATCAAACTTGTACTTTAATATATATTTTTTATTTTTTATACAAGATTCATTATTTCTTAATGATGTGTCCATACAACTTTATTAGTATGATTACTAATTTTTAATTGAATAATATAATTTCGTTATGGTACAATACTCATGTAAATTATCAAATTGTCATATTTATATATTTACATGTAAAGCATTACAGATGATTAGATTTCGTTTAAAAAATATATTAGAATACGACTCACAAAATTAAATACATAACCCATTGGACACAATAACACATATTTATTGGGGCAATTTGTCCATTTTATTTCATAAGGATAAAATGATCAAACGTATCTTAAAGTAACTTGAATGGTCAAAAATGGTCAAAGAAACTTAATAAAAAAAAACAATGAGAAGGATTTAGTTTGTTATTTTGTAAAATTTTTGTTGTTAATATTTATTTTTAAAAAATAATACGAATTGTTGTAAATATATTTTAGAAATGGGGTGGAAATATCCTCACCCTTAAAAATTTTTTTATATTAATCTTTAGAAAATTTCCTCTAATCACTATGTTTATATTTTATTTTGACAATAAAATTTTCATTCATTTCACCAAAACATTTCGAGAGAGGTAACATTACAAGAGAGGTACAATGTCAGGAGGCGCATCCTGCAACCATGTGCGCAACTCAGTGTGATCAAGAGCCATTTTTGCAACTTTGTGAGCTGCTGAATTACCGGATCTGGGAACATGTCTTATAGCAAACACACTTTTCTTACCAATAAATCTCTAATTGGCTGCTAATTTTTCCTGAGATGAGACTAATGACATTAACTGAATCGGACTCTATCAGTAGCGGAAGAAAACCCAAGTCCTCTGTCAATTTAATCCCTTTCAAGATTGCACTAGCTTCTGCAAATTCGATATCCCCAAAATAAGAACTTTGACTAGTTGAGGCAGCCATAAATTCTCGCCTTGCATTTCTTATGACAACACCAAGACCCGCTACGCCCTTAGTTTTGTGGATCGCTGCATCTGAATTCAGTTGAAACCAATCTTTGTCCGGAGAATACCAGCTGGCTCGTTGACAAGTTGAAGGGGCCTCAACCGCCAATAAAAATAAACAATGTTCAAGTTAGTCCCTAAAAAGTCTTTATATAAATAACAAAACATTTATTGAGTCATCGAGATCGAGCAGTTTTCAAGAAAATTTCTTAGGTTGATCAATGGTTGAAAATGTAGGGAGACATAAGGGGCCAAATATCAATGTAGGTTCTTGATGTAGGGTGTTGCATGTCACGAGTAGTGTATCTTCCAGAGGCTATAATTTAGGCTACAAGTGTTTGTTTTCAACGGATAATATATCATTTCAAAACTTACGATGAGATAAACAAAATTCAAAACTGCCTAGACCATCATGCCCCGTGGTTGAATCGAAAATTTCAATTCTTTCTTAGTCATTTTTCAATTTTAATTTTTTTATTTTCCCTGATTCTTCTAGGATTTTTTAATCTTTTTTTAAGAACTCAAATTTGAGTGCCGTTTGTTTTTTTTCTTATTTTGATTAAAATAATTTAATTATCATATTAGATTTTAGATTTTCCTATTTTGGTAAATTTGCGTTATTTAAGCTTGTTATAAAAGGAGCTCAAAACCCTAAGTTTATTCATTCAAACTTTTCAATAAAGCTTTCATTATTCAGAAACTTAGTTTCTTCTATCAGAAAACTCAATAAATTTTTTGTTTTGTTTATTATTATTAAAAAAATTCATTGAAAGATCATTTTGATTTAATTAAAACAAGCTCTTAGCTATGCCATGGAGTACAATAGGGGAAAAAAATAGAGAGGACTAATGGCTATTGCATGCAATCAAATTCAACAATAAAATTCAATTGGAATTTTGAAAGAAGTAAGTTTTGTATCACTCTTCTCATGAATTGACTATTTTTAAATCATCTCTTTACGTTTGAAAACTTCAAATTACTCCACTTTTATTCAAAAAATAAAGGAAAAACATGGATGGGTTGATGAAATTTTTTTCGTCTCCTTAACAAAATGCCAGCGATTATTGGTTGCGGCCTCTTGTAATATGCTGCAAGGAAGAGCAAGGAGCTCCATAGAAATTTTCTGTTACAGATCTGAATCCTTTTCAGATTCAGTTTAGGCCAAGAACCTGTAATGTATCTGCTCACAAGTTAACCAAGGTTGCCTTTGGCGTGAGGATTTTTCCTATGACATCATTTGTAATCTTCTGACGTTTCGATTACAGAAATATTTACCCCTCGGAAATATATATAAACATATTGTTGGGGGGACTTAACATAAGATTTCTAGGTATCCAACCCAAAAGACTAACCTTTTAGGTGAAGTGACCTACCACCTTATAAACCCAAGCATCTCCCCTTTACTAGCCAATGTGGGACACAACTCAACACATATATATTACTGCTCTGACTACTAGGTAAAAACGAAAATAATGCTTTGAATGTATTTTGGTTAGTGGAATTATCAATGTCTTCTTGTTATAACAATCAAATTATTATTACTTCGTTTTTTATTCCTGAACAAAGCAAGGATATTCTACTTCATCTATAGAATAATTGGTGGTTGTCGAAGCCAGCAAAAATAAATACCTACTCTAAATAAATTGCGTATAGTGATTGAGTATGATCGTGTCCACAGAGATCATTAATTATTTAAATCATTTTAAAATGAAAAATGAAAAAGGGGGGATTGTTGACAATATTAAAAATCAAATTCAAATTGTAATTCAAATTGGGAAAAGCTCTGGTTGAATGAATTAACTCAGGTTGATTCGACTACTGATCATTGATTCAAATATAAATCATTACTATTTATGAATAGACCGGTTATAGCTACTAAGACCCTCTAATAGCCAATCTCTCCTTAACTAGTCGATAACCAAGGTATGACCATTGGTTATTTCTCTAATCAATAGACAACCCTAGATACGGTCATAAGATTTAATTAATTGACAGCCTGAAAAACCAGAGAAACCCAAATCCTAATCAACAAACGCATACGATGGTTCATTTAAATTAAATTGTTTATTCTTATAACACAACGCACTGCTATGTTATTTGTCACAAATATTAAAATCTTCATACGATGAATCATTTAATTGATAATAGATTAAGTTGATAATTAAATAGTGGCCAATTATCTAATTAACAAACATAATCATGACAATAATTTAGAGAATAAACAAATACCCAAAAAGCAATAAAACAATTAAAGCATAAGAAAGATCTCACAGTAATGACGAATCACAGCTTTATTAACTTTCAACCAGAATAATAGGTTTAGTTCTTCATAGAGAGAAAAGAAAAATTTAGATCTAGGGTTTTCTTTTTTCCTCAAAAATCTCATCTCCTTTGTTTTTCACGTCTCCTCTCTCTTATAGAGTTTTTCCAAAAATAAAATACTAATTTCTGAAGCTCACGCCTTATGAACAAAGTTATTCTAAAGCTCATAGTTTCTCTAGGAAAACAATCATCCTCAAACATCATCTTGTGGCTCAATTTTAGCACCAATCAATAGAATTGCGCCTACAAAAATAAAACACAAGTAAATTAGTATTATTAAGTGCAAAACATCGATATTAAAGGAAGTAAACAATGCAAAACTAGTGCATAAATTGCACTCTAACAAATTCCCCCACACCAAGATAATGCTTGTCCTCAAGCATATAACTCAAAACTAATTCCAAATCTCCACTCAATTCTCATCTCAACTCATTCAAAAAAAATCTTAAGCAAGCATACCTCAAGAATTTAAGTCAATCAATCATTCGAGAGACAATGATTTTAAAGCAAAGGATCTCATAAGCTAGTATAAAAACATTCAATCCACCAAGAAGATCCATTCAAAATTCAAGTGCAACAACATTTAATAGCCCTCTCATTGACTTCACTCCATGCATTCAAAGTGTTTAGGGTATCATTTATGCACTCAAATCAAATCAAAGAATACTATTACCATAAGCTTGCTCATATATCATATCTCAATCCACAAAACATGAATTAAATGCAAAAATCTAAGGGTCTTAAAAAGGTTGTAACGGGGTTAAATGGGTTAAATGAAAAAGAAAGGTTTATGAAAGAAAAAGAGATCAAAATGAGAAGAATGAACTCATTGAATGGACATTATGATATCAAAACGCTTATTTCTACTCAAGTCGCCAAGAATGTAAACACTTTTTCTTTTTTTATTTTTTTTTCACAGTAATGGTGAACCAAACAAAAGAAATGAACCTTGCACAATTTAATTCAAGCATAATGCTTGTTGATCTAATTGAGAAACTTTAATTCAAGGTAGCAAGAGCAACAAAATATATACAAAATATATCCAAACAATGAGTCCAAAAATCTCCTTAAATTGAGGCTCAAAAAGAAGGAAAATTGGTAAGTAGATGGAGAGAATTAGATGGGCTAAACAAGTGAAGAGAGTGGTTAAGGCTCAAACAAAGATAACAAATAAAGGTCTTTGGGTGGAGAAAAAGAAGAAAAATGCAAAAATAGAAAAATGGAAAGTGGTTTGCCCTTATCATTTTAATGCATAAAATCCCATAATGCGGCTTCAACATGCATAACAAAGCAAGTTCTAGAATAAACAAACTAAGATTGATATTCACATAACAAAAATAATTAGAGCAAAGTGGTCGTTCATAGGCTCAAATCCTCACAAAGTTGGTAAATTTGCCATCAAATCATGTACACTCTTCAAATGAATCAACCATCAATAGTGGTGTAGAATGAGAAGAATGTATGAGTGATATATAAAAGGAAAGGTAAAAAGGATAAGAAGCGAGAAAGATGCATATTTTAATAAAAAAAGTGAAAGATAAAATGTGAGTGATGAAAGAGTATGATAAAATAAAAATAGTTGTAAATAATTTGAGATAGATGGGAAAAGAGTAGTGAGACAGAAAAGAAAAGAAAAAAAAATTAAGAATAATATATGAAGATACTAACTTCAAAATCATTTAAGGATGAGCAGAGTGAAAATAATACTTCCAGACGTTAATATTGCAAAACTCCATCCCCCACACCAAGAACTTACATTGTCCTCAATGTATGATAATCAAAGCTCACATAAAGAAATAAAGAGTAAGGATAAAAGATTAAAGGAAAAACGTCCTTGAATTGTGAGCTTTGATCCACATAACGTCTATGGGCTTGGCGGAAATGGTGGGATAAATCCCACACTCTCGAAGTATGCGGCCAAATTCTGCTCCATCTTGTTTAGCTTGTGCTTCATTTTCTCTAATTGAATGCTCAAAGGTGGTGCATATGTAGAAGGAATAGTTAGTGGGGCAGCAGTTTCGTCGTCAAACTCGTCATCAGAGGTAGCACCACTCCTAGCATAAAGCTTTTTTGGAAGTTGAGTGGGTCCTGGTTCAGTAAACTGAAATCTCCCCTCCTTGAATTCGACCACACATGTTCTTTCGAACAAAGACATATCCAAAAATTCCTTTTTGCAAGCAGGGTGTAAATCATTATTGTCAGGATCAAGCACACATAAGTTTATAGCTAACAGAGTAATGTATGGACCAAGAAATAAAGTCTTATACCGTTTAAGTACACTCTGAAATTGATCTGCTAACCAAAAACCTAAATTAGGCCTCACATCATTTAACATGCACAAGGCAAAATAAAATTCAGTTTTAGAGAAAACTCTCGAGTGATCTTTCTTTCCTAAAAAATTATATGTTAAGAACTGATGCACACATTTCAAAACAGGATCACGTAAGAAAGAGCTCTTTGATTTACTCGGGTCATATGCATTGTGATCAAAAGATAAATTACGCCAAAGACCATAAGTCTCAAAATTTTCGCTAAAGTCACAAGTTGTCCCTAAATATGCATCACTAGAAGAATAATCATCATCAATGAATCCTAAAGCTAGGTTAAAATCTGTGATAGATTGTGAAAACTTTCGTCCCATTAACCTAAACTTTATAACATCCGGAGTATGCAAAGTAAAATCATTTGGTATATTAAATTGAAAAGTAGCATAGAACTCCCTAATCAACTCAACATAACCCAAACAATCAACATCAACAAACTTACGCAAACCAATCTTATCTATCAAAGAATTAAAATTATCCTTAACATTCAATTTTTCAAGAGTCGGGTAATGCATATACTTAGCTGGAAGTATTTTTCGCTTGGAAATATCTTTGTACCTTTCTTTCTCTTGTTGAGTTGTGAATATGAGGTTACCTCCGAGATTGGATTCAGCAAGTGGCAAAACACTCATGCCTTTTCCATGTTTCAATCTTTTTCCCATGGCTTGGTGTGAATATGAAATTGTGTTCCATGGGACCGTAGTGGGAGCGGCAATCTTGGATTTCTTTGCGACGGGTTTCTTTTTAGATGTTGATGACTTGGAAGTTGATGCTTTCCTCTTCGACATTGTCACAATAATTTCACTCACGGGTTTTGTTTGAATGTGAAAAGCGGCAGCCCTTTGAACCGAGCAGAGTGAGGTTGTTTGCATGGCTGAAATGTTGGGCGTGGGCTGCTTGCAGGGCTGGTGCTGCGGGATAGAGCTGGGCGTGGGCTGCTTGCACGCGGGATGGAGCTGGGCTGGTGCACGGACGGGGCGCGGGATGCAGCGTGACTGGTTGCTTGGGATGCTGGAGCTGGTGACGCTGGTGCTGCGTGGGATGGAGCTGGACGTGGCTGGTTGCACGCGGGATGGAGATTCTGGATGCAGCGCACGGCTGGGGACGCGGCTGCTGGTTGCGCTAGGGATTAAAACCCCAAAAAAAAAAATCCCTTTTTTATTTTTTTTTCAAATAAAATAAAAAAAAACCTTTTTTTTCGATTTCTTTAAAAAAAACCCTTTTTTAATTTTTTTTAATTGAAACTAAAAACTAAAAGAGACACTTAACACACCAAAAAAATTACAGAAGTACTTTTTTAATAAGCATATGAGCAAGCCTTAAAACCATTTTACTTTAAAATCACATAAGTACTTATTAGTTAAAACGTGGGCATGCCTAACCAAAAATTTTTTTCTGGCCAAAATAAGCAAAAACATTATTTAAACAATGTGAATCAAAATTAAAAACAAAAGATATAACAAAAATCAAAATAAATAAATCCTTTGGGTTGCCTCCCGAAAAGCGCCTTTGTTTTAGATCTTTGGCTAGACACATTCATGCATCAATCTCCATAAATGGGACTCTCGAGAGCCACTTTGATGGTTGTCGAAGCCACCAAAAATAAATATCTACTTTAAATAAATTGTGTATAGTGATTGAGTAGGGTCATGTCCACAGAGATCGGTAATTACTTAAATCATTTTAAAATGTAAAATGCAAAATGGGGGGATTGCTGACAATAATAAAAATCAAATTAAAATAACAAGAAGACAATTTCAAAATTGTAATTCAAATTGAGGAAAGCTCTGGTTGAAGGAATTAACTCAGCTTGATTCGACTATTGATCATTGATTCAATTATAAATCATTACTACTTATGAATAGACTGGTTATAGCTACTGAGACCCTCTAATAGTCAATCTCTCCTTAACTAGTCGATAACCAAAGTACGACTGTTGGTTATTTCCCTAATCAATAGACAACCCTAGATACGATCATAGGATTTAATCAATTGACAGCCTGAAAAACCAGAGAGACCCAAATCCTAATCAACAAACGCGTACGATGGTTCATTTAAATTAGATTGTTTATTCTTATCACACAACGCACTGCTATGCTATTTGTCACAAACATTAAAATTTTCATACGATGAATCCTTTAATTGACAATAAATTAAGTTGATAATTAAATAGTGGCCAATTATCTAATTAACAAACATAATGATGACAATAATTCAGAAAATAAACAAATACCCAAAAAGTAATAAAACAATTAAAGCATAAGAAAGATCTCACAGTGGTGATGAATCAAAGCTTCATTAACCTTCAACCAGAATAATAGGTTTAGTTCTTCATAGAGAGAAGAGAAAAATTTAGATATAGGGTTTCTTTCTTTTCCTCTCCCTTTCACAATAGATTCCTCCTTTAAATTCTCCTTTCTCTCTTCTACTCTAGAGTTCTTTTTAAAATAAAATACTAATATCTAAAATATTAAATTCGTAATTACAAAAATAACCAAAAAGACAAAACATGTTAAATTAAAAACTGCAGGTTTGTAGTTGACAGCACATGCCCACGCCTTATCAACAAAGTTCTTCTGAAGTTTATAATTTCTCCAAGAAAACAATCATCCTCAAACATCATCTTGTAGCTCAATTTTAGCACCAATCAATAGAATTGCACCAACATAAATAAAACACTAGTAAATCATTATTATTAAGTGCAAAACATCGATATTAAAGGTAGTAAACAATGCAAAACTGGTGCATAATTTGCTATCTAACACACTTCCTCCAAAATATTCACCAAAAAACATTTATAAAAAGGTTTTAAGTGATGACCATTAACCTTAAAAACTTTGTTAGGGGTCGGACTCCGAATCTCAACTGCACTATGAGGAAAAATATTAGTAACAATAAAATGTCCTACCCAACGAGAAGGTAATTTACCAGGAAAAAGTTTAAGCTTAGCATGAAAAAGAAGAACTTTTTGACCAACAGAGAACTCCTTTCTCAAAATCATTCTGTCATGAAATGTCTTCGTCTTTTCCGTGTAAAATCACGAACTGTCATAGGATTCGTTTCTAATCTCCTCCAACTCTTGCAGCTGCAACTTCCTCTGCTTTCCCACTTCATCAATCCACATATTCCATTACTTAACCGCCCAATATGCTCTGTGCTCAAGCTCTACAGGTAAATGACAAGGCTTACCAAATACTAAACGATAAGGAGATATACCTGTAGGAGTTTTGTACGCGGTGCGATACGCCCACAATGCATCATCTAATCGTAAGCTCCAATCTTTTTAATTTGGACTACCCGTCTTTTCAAGAATAGACTTGATTTCTCTTTTTGATATCTCAGCTTGTCCACTTGTCTGTGGATGATAGGCAGTAGACACTCGGTGGGTAACATGATATCTCTTGAACAAAGTCTCCACCACCCAATTACAGAAATGAGTGTCTCTATCACTTATCACCGCTCTCGGTACACCAAACCTGAAAAAAATATTAGACTTGAAAAATCTACAACAAATTTAGCATTGTCAGTCCGGGTGGCCTTAGCCTCTACCCACTTAGAAACGTAATCCACTGCTAAAAGAATTTAAGCATTGCCAAAAGATGAGGGAAAAAGTCCTATAAAATCAATGCCCCACACATCGAATATTTCACATACAAGAATAGGGGTAAGTGGCATTTAATTCCTATGACTTAAATTGCCAGTCTTTTGACAATTCTCACACGACTTACAAAACATGTGTGAATCACGAAATAAAGTAGGCCAAAATAGACCACATTCTAACACCTTAGATGCCGTCCTTTTGGGACCAAAATGACCACCACATGCATATGAGTGATTAAACTGAAGAATAGAAAGAATTTTAAACTCAGATACGCACCTTCTGATGACTTGGTCAGAGTAATGTTTCCAAAAGTAAGGGTCATCCCAAACATAGTACTTAGCATCGCTCCTAATCTTATCATTTTGAGCCCACGTCAGATCACTATGTAGTGTTCTTGTAACTAAGTAATTGACAATGTCAGCGTACCAAGGAACCATACTTATGAAATACTAACTAGGCAACCCAAGAGGGGGGGTGAATTGAGATTTTAAAAATTAAGCTAAGCAATCCACACAATAAATCAATCTAATGCCTTAATAAATTCGAAAACAATAAATTCAATGAAAGCACAATAATAAATGAGCAAGGGAAGAGAAAGCAAACTCAAGGATTTTTACGTGGTTCGGCAATCCCCGCCTACGTCCACGCCTCCAGGCACACCGAGCTTGAGGATTTCACTATCCGAACCTTTCCAAGGCTTCAAACGTTTACAATTGACTTCAAGGTGTCAATGAACCTTTACAACAAGAGATTATCTCTCCAATCTCTTCACCCCAAGTGTTTCTCACACTTGTACACTCACAATTTGATAAGAAATGAAAAATACAACAATGAATCTCTCTTTAAGAGTGGATGTACAAATTGAAGAACAAAGATGATTTAATAAATGATGAGTTACGAAATTGAAGCTCAATATATGTTGTGTGCACTTGTTTATGCTTGCTTAGATTACCAAAAATGAATCGGTTTTGAGTTTATATAGTTTGAGCTCAAAAACTAGCCGTTATGCACATTTTGGTCATAACCGGCTTACCGTTTATGGACATCAAGTTAGCCGCTTAATGTTACCGCTACAGCCACAATTTTGAATTTCTGAACATCCGGTATGCTGCTTGTGAAATCTGGTTAGCTGTTTAAGTTCTAGAAACATTCTACCCGAATCCGGTCTACCGTTTGTCAAGATCTGGTTAGCCGGTTACTACAGTGAAATATTTTTTAAATTTATATTTTGACCCCAAAACTTTATAAAACTGTATTATGGCCCAAAATGTTATGAAATCTTTCAAATAGGTCCATTTTTAGAATTTCTCAATAATGCTTTGTTAATCCCAAAACTTTATGAAATTATGATTTCACCCAAACTATGTGAAATCATAGAATGACCCAAAATATTTAAATAGTTTCAAATAGGTCCAAATCTGAAATTTTAAAACAATATCAAAGGTTTTAAAATACTTTCATTTTAGTCCAAAACACTTTAATTCCATAACATCATTTTTTCATTAAATATGAAACCTTTATAATGTGAAAATAATGATTTATTTAAAAAGAAAATAATTTGAGCTTAAAAGATTAATCATTCTTAATCTTATTTGTTATTATCAAAATCAACATTATGGAAATATATATGTTAACAATCTCCCCATTTTTGATGATGACAAACATTTCATGTATTTAAAGAATGATTCCACAAATTGCTTCCCTTAAATATAATCTTCTCTTACAATTTGCCAATTAGCTAAATTAATAGATTTAAATACATGGATTTTTCTCTCCCTTCGTCATAAAAAAGAAAACTTAATTGGCAAAGAAAAAGAGTAGTAAATTTTTATAAATTTAAAAAACATGTATTCTTCTCCCCCTTCATCATAAAAAAGAAAACTTAAAGGAAAAGAATAAGAGTAGCAAATTTATTACTCATGTTTGTCCGAGTAGAAATTTCAACACATTCTCCCCCTAACAACAAGCATTACCTTAAATATAAGTTTAGTAATATTACTCCCAAATTATTATAAATCATGATACAAGCCCACTCCATACACAAAGCATCACACCAAAATATCATGAACCATTATTCCATTAATTACCAAATCAACAACTCATAACATTAAATTATCATATAAAAAAACTATGTAATTAAATCATCATTATCTCAAAATCATCATAATCATCATCATAATCAAATATCAATCATTAAAAGAATACTCAAAGTGCATATTATTCTCTTCCTTTTAACAACATCGAAATGATATATTACTTTGTCTCCCCCTTTGGACAATAAAAAAGTTCAAAATGCATATTTTCAAAATCATATTATATGCCCCCCCTAAATATATGACCATAGATAGATGCAATCGAAATAAGATCATCGAAAATAATTCGATGAGCGTATTACCCATTTGGTGCGAGCAAAAATTTCGGTAAAGTCTCCCCTTAAAAAAGAACAAATTCTCAAATACACAACATGGTTAAAAAGATATAAGCTTCAACAATTATAACAAACCAACAACTTTACCAAGTCATCAAGCAATGCACATAAAATCATCAATCATCAAAATCATCAAGAAATCAAATCATCACACTAATTCAAAATTATCCAAAACATAAGTAAAGAACATAACATATAACTATATCAAATCCATATAATTCAAAATAGACATATAATCCAAAATCATAGCAAACATCCATATAATCCAAAAAAAAATAGTAAATGTTGGTGTGTTCAAATACAAGAATAAAGGATTTGAAGTGAAAAAGGATGAGATTGATGGATTTTGGAATGAAATCAAGTGAGGAGTAATCTGCTTTTAGTGAGAGAGAAAGAATCGGAATGCCGAAAAGAGAGAGGAAGAGGAATAGTGTTAAAAGCTTCGAATCTGGCTTGCCGGATTTCATTACTGGCTAGCCGGTTATAGGGTAGTGACTTGAAAACCGAAAACGGTCTGCCGGATTTGAGATCCGGTTGGCCGGATATGAACCCGAGAGAAAAAAGCAAGAATTCAGCTTGCAAGTTTTGATAACCGGTAGACCGGTTGTGAGGTAGTGAGTCCCCTTCCAAATTCAGTTTCCAGATTGAAGAACCGGTAGACCGGTTATGAGGCAGAGATGAAGCTTAGCAAATTCGGTTTTCCGGATTGAAAATCCGGTTATCTGATTGTTGTCCCGAGAGCAACCAAAGCCAATCTGGTTTACCAGTTGCTAATATCCGACTGACCGGTTGTGCTCCAGTGAGCACCAAAATGAATTCGGCTTACCGGTTTTAAATGCCTGGTTATCCGGATTTGGTCTAGAGAGCTCCAAAATGAAAAACGGCTTTCCGGTTGATTAGAAGTGGTATACCGGTTAAGCTTTGGAAAATATTTTTGAAATTTTGTAAGCTCTTAGACTTATATTATACACACCATTTTATTTTTGGCTTAAAAATTGATCAATTTTTAAAAATCATTTAACTTTTCAAAAACGCCAATTAGTGCATGAAACATATATGTATACAAGACCAAACATATGAAATCATATCAAACAATGATGGCGATTTTATAAATGAATGATGATATAACACAATTAACGATACAAGAATTCACACATATAATTCATTCATCATGTATATATTTTACACAATCATGAAACATATAAGCATTCAAAGATTAATAATTCAAGCATGTCACTCGTTTATCAAGCTTAGGCGTTACATAATCATCAAAATTAAACAAATCTATCATGATGAGTTGACAAGCTATCATCATAAATATATAACCATGCATTATGATAAAGCACTCAATGTTAAATACAATGATAATTCAATCATGTAAACATATAAGTATACTTTCACAAATTCAAGCTACTATCCATTTATCATGATCCACTCAACAAAACAAATATGGCAAGAATTGTTACCAAAACAATTAAATCATCTTGCCTCATCTTTTTCTCCTAGATCATATTCAAGTGATTATCCTCACAAGCTTTCATCAAGGAACTTCTCTACCATTCCTTGATTGTGGTACCTACAAAGAAAACATTCACGTTGTGCCCTTTGGTAC
>MKYO02026393.1:921311-944312 GCA_002013955.2 Citrus medica
TTCATAATCTAAGGCTTGTAAAAACACTCTCATCCTAGTTTTCCAATAAGGATAGTCAATACCATCAAAGAATGGAGGTCTAGTGGTGGATTGGCCTTCCATGAAAGTTGAACTAATTTGGGTTGCTATTGATCTTTAACTCTAGATGGTTAAGTCTACACAAGAGCACATCGCTCTGATACCAAATGAAATACTAACTAGGCAACCCAAAGGGGGGGGGTTGAATTGAGATTTTAAAATTAAGCTAAGCAATCCACACAACAAATCAATCTAATGCCTTAATAAATTCGAAAACAATAAATTCAATGAAAGCACAATAATAAATGAGCAAGGGAAGAGAAAGCAAACTCAAGGATTTTTACGTGGTTCGGCAATCCCCGCCTACGTCCACGCCTCCAAGCTCACCGGGCTTGAGGATTTCACTAAGCTAGCCTCCNAAGCACACCGGGCTTGAGGATTTCACTATCCGAGCCTTTTCAAGGCTTCAAACGTTTACAATTGACTTCAAGGTGTCAATGAACCTTTACAACAAGAGATTATCTCTCCAATCTCTTCACCCCAAGTATTTCTCACACTTGTTCACTCACAATTTGATGAAAAATGAAAAATACAACAATGAATCTCTCTTTAAGAGTGGATAT
Organism: Citrus medica; assembly: GCA_002013955.2. Classification (NCBI taxonomy): domain Eukaryota; kingdom Viridiplantae; phylum Streptophyta; class Magnoliopsida; order Sapindales; family Rutaceae; genus Citrus; species Citrus medica. The sequence continues at coordinate 921,953 of MKYO02026393.1, forward strand.
AAAAATTAAAGAACAAAGATGATTTAATAAATGATGAGTTACGAAATTGAAGCTCAATATATGTTTTGTGCACTTGTTTATGCTTGCTTAGATTACCAAAAATGAATTAGTTTTGAGTTTATATAGTTTGAGCTCAAAAACTAGCCGTTATGCACATTTTGGTCATAACCGGCTTACCGTTTATGGACATCAGGTTAGCCGCTTAATGTTACCGTTACAGCCACAATTTTGAATTTCTAAACATCCGGTATGCTGCTTGTGAAATCCGGTTAGCCGTTTAAGTTCTAGAAACATTCTGCCCGAATCTGGTCTACCATTTGTCAGGATCTGGTTAGCCGGTTACTACAGTAACTGCTACAGTGAAATATTTTTTTTTAAATTTATATTTTGACCTCAAAACTTTATAAAACTATATTATGGCCCAAAACGTTATGAAATCTTTTAAATAGGTCCATTTTCAGAATTTCTCAATAATGCTTTGTTAATCCCAAAACTTTCTGAAATTATGATTTCACCCAAACTATGTGAAATTATAGAATGACCCAAAATATTTAAATAGTTTCAAATAGGTCCAAATCCGAAATTTTAAAACAATATCAAAGGTTTTAAAATACTTTCATTTTAGTCCAAAACACTTTAATTCCATAACATCATTTTTTCATTAAATATGAAATCTTTATAATGTGAAAATAATGATTTATTTAAAAAGAAAATAATTTGAGCTTAAAAGATTAATAATTCTTAATCTTGTTTGTTATCATCAAAATCAACATTATGGAAACATATATGTTAACAACCTTGAGTTACAAAGAGATGCTCATCTGGAAAATCATCCTTCAAAGGTGCTACTTCTTCACTCGTGGTCAATCTACTAAGGTGGTCTGCAACCAAGTTTTCTGCTCCTTTCTTGTCACGGATCTCCAAGTTGAACTCTTGAAGTAGTAGGATCCAGCGGATGAGTCTTGGTTTCGCTTCCTTTTTGGCGAACAAATATATGAGAGCTGCATGGTCAGAAAAAACAATCACTTTAGTACCCAATAAGTAAGAATGGAATTTTTCTAAAGCAATAACAATAACTAAAAGTTCTTTTTCCGTTGTTGAGTAATTGCACTGAGCACTATCAAGTGTCCTTGATGCGTAATATATCACATGAGCAGTTCTACCCAATAAATAAGATTGGAATTTTTCTAAAGCAATAACAATAACTAAAAGTTCTTTTTCCGTTGTTGAGTAATTGCACTGAGCACTATCAAGTGTCCTTGATGCGTAATATATCACATGAGCAGTTCTTCCAACCCTTTGTCCGAGAACAACACCAACAAAATAGTTACTGGCGTCGCACATTATCTCAAAAGGGAGGCTCCAGTCGGGTGGCTGTATAATTGGAGCTGAAGTCAATATCTCCTTGAGCTTATCATATGCTACCTTGCATGCATCATTAAAATCAAACGTCACATCTTTCTGAAGCAGCTTGCATAAAGGCTGAGCTATCTTCGAAAAATCCTTGATAAAACGTCGATAGAAACCTGCGTGACCAAGGAAAGAATGAACTTCCCGCACACATGTGGGATAAGGTAAAGACTTAATAACATTTATCTTATCTTTATCTACCTCAATTCCTCTAGCAGAGACTACATGACCCAAAATAATGCCTTGATCTACCATAGAATGACATTTTTCATAATTCAAGACAAGGTTTGTTTCAATGCATCTTTCAAGCACTTTTTTCAGATTATAGAGACAATCATCAAAAGAATCAGTATAAACTGTAAAATCATCCATAAATACCTCTATAATATCAGCATATACTCAATTTTAGTACCAATCAATAGAATTGAGCCTAAAAAAATAAAACACAAGTAAATTACTATTATTAAGTGCAAAACATCGATATTAAAGGAAGTAAACAATTCAAAACTAGTGCATAAATTGCACTCTAACAATAATACAAACTAAACAATCCATTAAAGACGTTTAAATCAATTTGTAGATAATCTGTTTCAGTAAATAGTTTTAAACTCTTACTAACGGTAAGCACCATAAAATTGGACCACTTAGATCATTCCACCTGTCAGTAAATACAATTAGGATTTAAAGATTATGGATGTGTACAGTAAAAATAAATAAAAAATTTTGAGAAAGCAAAAAAAAAAAAATCGGAGGAGAAAATTAACAGATCACTCTCTCTCAAGAATAAGAGAGCAAGCCACTGTTCGGGCTCAAGATTATATTTCTCTTTGATTTTCTTATAGGGTAAAAGCTCGTTTCATCCCTATATTTTAATATTAGTACCCATTTAGTCTCCATATTTTTTAAAATGCCTCAAAACATCCCTATTCTTCAATTATTGACATCCATGTTGTTACTTTTTATTTCTTTTGACTTGCTTTTATAATATTACCCTTTTACAATAATATTTCTTTTTATGAAATTAATAAAAGAAAAAAAAATTAAATTATCAATTTAATCCCAAAAATAAAATAAAAACAAAAAAGAATGTATATTAATTTTTGTGAAAGCTTACATGTGTCCAAAAAAAATATTGTAAAAATAATTAAATTACCTTTTTTTGGACATTATTTAAAAACATTAATATATTAACTCATGAGCAGTGTGTTCCAAAAAAGTAACATATATTAATTTTGTTTCTATTTTATTTTTTGAGATTAAATTGATAATTTTTTTTCTTTTTACTAATGCCTAAAAAAATTATTGTAAGAGGGTAATATTGTAAAAATTAAGTCAAAAGTAACAAAAAGTAAGAGGAAATGTGCTAATAATTTAATGTCGGGGATATTTTGAGGTATTTTAAAAAATTTAGAGACTAAACGGGTACTAATCTTAAAATATAAAGACTAAACGAGATTTTACCCATCTTATATTTTTGAAGGAACCAAACACATTTTCTTATATTCTCTAAGAAACCAAATGTTAAGTTAAGTATTAGAGTGCCTTTTATAAGTACCGAGTCAACACTTGAAGTTATGAAACTTGAAGAGAAGCACATAATTGTTACTTTTGGAAATTGAATGAATTTAGATCCTTCACTAATAAACATGGAGGAAAGTCAGTGTACTGATATATCGGAACATGATATCCCATCTTCGTTGTTGGTTCTTTTAATTGATATAATAACGTCAGATCTAAAATTAAAAGTGTGTTGTCTATAAGAAAACTTTTTTTGTCAAAAAAAAAAATTTCAAAAAAAAAAAGGCCAAATCACCAAAGATTTATATCTGAATAGAAATAAAATTTTGTTTTCTATTCAAGACATGCGGGAAGACGGAGAAAGCAAACTAGTAGGATACCCTAAATTTTCCAATATGGTTGTGAGAAAAGTAAAAGATGAAAAAAAAGTTACAGAATTCAATTTATCTTGAAAACATTAATGTGGCCAGCAGGAAGGGAAAGCCCTGTGCTAGACGTTTAAAATTTCTCTGAAAAATGGCACCAAAACTCTTCTTTTGAGCCTAAAGCTTCTGTAGCTGTCAATCATTTGTAGAAAATATAACCAAACGGTGTGTATATATAAAAATAACATGGTAATTTTTTGTAATTCCTCAATGCATTTGCTGTGAGTTTAGTCGCAACAACATTATATATGACTTATGCAGTCTCATATACACACATTCATTCATTCATACATTCATACATACATACATACATACATACATACATACATACACACACACACACACACACACACATTATATATATATATATATATATATATATATAGCCACTGAGATTTGGATTGAATTGATTGAATCACTTTATGAGTTTCTTAAGAGACCTTCCTCTTCTTGTAACGCTCGAACTCTGTTTTTTGTTTTGGGTTAATGTATGCGATTAACATTCTAGGAATTGGGTTAACTTGATTCCTTTTTCTTTGAATTTTCTGTGGAAGATAAATTGTATAAATTGTCGCTCTTTATAAGATGAATAGCAGGAAAAACAAAATAATAAAAATAAAAGAACACAAAAAAATAATGAAAACAAAGAAAATCGAAAAGGAAAAACGGAAAAGAAAACAACACATAACACCGCATATTATTAGGAAAGGATCCAAATCTACTGGAAGGCTTCTCATCTTTCACAAAATTTTTAACTTATCAGATATTTTCATATATCCTTGAAGTTTGGATTAATTCAAAATTAGTCTAGGCACTTTAAAACGCGATGCATATAAATCTTTGAAATTTGAAAATTTGATACTCTCTGGAGGAATTGAGAGCATGTGTCAATTAATCAATTATTTAAAGGGTTAAGAAAAAAAAATCATCATATATTTGTCTCTGATTTGGACATTTGAATAAAGAAGAACACTTAATCAGGAAAGATTAAAGTAACATGCCTTATCCCTCCAAATAAACGTAAAATTAAAAACATAGAAAGAAAAGCAATGCATCCGCACAACAAGCACAAAACCGAAAAGACTAAACTAGCAAAATTGATAAGAAGGGAGACCAAATGTCCAATGATTTTAAAAATTTAAAGTTTTACAAAATAAAATAAGACCAAAATGGGAAAAAAAGAAATCATTTTTTATCTACATTTTATTTGTTCCATTACCTCTGTTTTATTTTTTAGTTATCATTTTATTTCTTCCATTCTCCCTGTTTGTATCTGTTTTCCTCTTTCTGATCCATCAATACAAAAACAATGAAATCAAGCTCTTCTAGTGTGGTTTTGAATTTTCCGCGGGATATTGATTTCAAGAAACATTTCCAGACAAATTCAATAATTGGTTTTCTACTGCAGTGGAAACAATGATTGAAGTGAAAAAATCAAATAATTAAAAAATATTATAAAACTAACAATATTGAGTCATCTTCAGATGCGGAGTCAATAAAATGCGGATTATTTCCTTTACATTACTGAAAAAAGTATCTATACAAGGATGCAAAAGAATAATCTGCACTTTATATTTAAAGTGCTAACACTCACATTGGAAAACTATTTAACATGGAAATTGAATAATTTATCAATAAAATTAAGGATCCCAACATAATTTATGTATAATTACGCCAAAAAAATGGAATACCCTTTTACTTTACTTTCTCTTTTTCCTTTTAATCCATCATTTTCTCTAGTTTAATTTTTAATTACATTGTTGGATGATGAAGATGTCACAATTAATTGGATGATGAAGATGCCACAATTAATTTTTTAGACCAATTAACCCCTCAGAAAATGGAAATTTAATTCCAAAATGAGGACAAAGTAGATGACTAAGTTACCACTATGCCAGATCTTTCTACACATATTGAAACAAAAATTTAAGCTCTTGGCTAATTAGCAAATTATTAGCTTGTCTTTTAACGAAGAAAAGAAGAAAAAGTAATAAAAAAATAGATGCCCTTTTAAGTGCTCTTTAATATTGCTTTCAGTCATTTTTCGTATTTAGTGGAAAACGACACTGCTGGATCACAAGAACCTGACAAAGTTGTGTGACAGGATTTTAGCAATATCTTTTTGATGTCATTTTACGCGTTCTTCTTTTGAAGTTGTGGCGGGTGCAATTACGTGGGAATTTGGTAATGTTGGTATTGTTGAGAAAATATATTTTTTAAAAGTATATGTATTTATTTAATTATAATAAATAATTTTTTTTAATTAATAAAATAAATAAGATATTTTATTCAAATATCTTAATTACATTAATATTTTATTAAAGTTCATTTAATCATATTATATGTATTTATGTGATCACCATGTGGATTCACAGAAGACATAAATATAAGTTATCTTATAATTAAATAAATTTAGTTCGCAGTTGATAAATAAAGTTAGGTACTTTATTTAGGTATAGACTGTAATAAATTCATTGAATGATTTATCTTAATCATGTATAAATTTAGTAATGTAGTACGACTACATTGAACAAGATCACATATGAGATTTAATTAACTTTGTAATAACTGTAAGACTTATTAAATCTCATATGCATTGATTTTACTGTAATCTTAATCTTGAGTTAATTATGATTTCATGATTGTAATTGTTATTCCATTTGAGTTACCAATGGGCCTGACATATACTTATAGTCTAGATTACCCAGTATTTTGGTGGGAGCATTTATGAGTATTGGAGTTATAGATTAATAATATAGAATTTGTACAGCACATCTCTTGATGGGTTTTCGGCACTTGATCATAGAATTATCTGGTCAGATTGTGTCAACATATTTAGTATGTTGAAAATGATCATTAAAGAAAACCAGTAAGTATCAAGGAATAAGATGTAATTAAATCGATTGGGCAGTTGAGATGTCGATTTAATTAATGATGTGGTACAAAAGATTATGCAGTAAAGAAATCAATGTGGCTTGGGACGAATTATTATTCGAGCATATAATTATGGAGGTCAGTTCCAATCTTTTAGTAGAGTAGATTTGAAATTAAATAATTGGGCTAGTTTAATTATAAGCCTAATTATTATAGCCACTATTGCATGTTCTCAAATGATCCCCAAGTTAGCTCATTTAATTGACTACACCACTACTGGATTAATAAGCAAGATAACTAATTATTTGGGTCAAAAACCTAAATATATAATTTAGTGGGAGGCTCCATTTAATTAGCTTGTGTGTAAGGGGCCTTATGTTATTTTAAAAGGTGGGTCCCCTATAGAAAAAGCAAGGAATGTGAGTTTTGTTTTTCATTATTTGAAGCCTAGGGTTTTTACTAAAAAGAGATATAAAAATGTTTATTTTCTCTAAAGAAAAAGATAGCAGTCATTTTATACAGATCAGAGAAAAAAATTTCTCTCTATTGTTGAGAGAAAATGAGCCTAGGGTTTTTACTAAAAAGAGATATAAAAATGTTTATTTTCTCTAAAGAAAAAGATAGCAGCCATTTTATACAGATCAGAGAAAAAAATTTCTCTCTATTGTTGAGAGAAAAATTTTCTCTTGGTAGTTGCTTTAGTGGTGATAAAGGCGCCCACACGTCAAGTGCAGATCAAACCTGAGTTATAACCTGGAAGATCATTGGTGACAATTGGTGATCTAACAAGCGTGGTGGTGACGGATCGTGATCTAACATGAGTGGTGATGACGGATCGTGATTTGGGAGCCTAAATCACTTCAACGGAAAAAACCAAATCGGATTTTCAAGATACGATTTCTAGATTACAAATTCTTATATATTGTATGAGAGCGATTTTAAAAGGTTTTATAAAAATTTAAAAAAACTGATTTTTCTCCAGCAGGTATCAGTTATGAAAAAGCACAAGATAATTCTAACTAAAATAACAAATAATTTCCTTTTATTATAATCTCCCAATCATATTAACACTAATGTAGTGGATCCCATCAGAATTTCATAATTAAGTGTGTTTGAGTAAGATCAATATGAAAATTGACGAACTCTTAAAAAAATCCTTGTTTTACATCCCTCATTTTACAAATAATAATAATTATTATTATAATCTCTCAGTACCCATATCATAAAGCTTTTATTTTTTTTTTAACTTTTCAACAAATAAGTGGGATGCTAAAGTAGTTTACTAAAAATTGGGAGTACCATGCACCCGGAGCACCATAGCGTCGTCTACCATTCCCACAGATTGATGCGAGAGAAATCCACTGTAATTATTATAACATGTTACTAGTGTATAAACAATATAATAACTTAATACTACACAAGTACAATTTCAGCATTTCAGTTCCAATTGATGTAACAACTTAGCTATAAATATCGGATCCGCCTACCATACCACTGTGGTATGGTACCACGCTTTTTGTCTTATTTTAAAACCACTGTTCGATGGTTGAGAGAAAATCTAATGGTTGAGAAGAGCTAAATGAAAATTATAGCCACCGGTTGCTCCAAGGTACTGTGGAAAACTTTAATCAATTGATAAAGATCCAGATATTGTGTGGAGGTTCTTATTTGATTAGCTTTTAATGGCCATTATACAAAACCCTTCCAGAACCGATTAATTGCTGAAATAATTTGCAGAGAAAAAATGTCGATAATCCTAATAATTTTCGATGGAATCGTAGTGGTATCCGGCCAAATTAGTTCGAAACAATGTCAGATAATATGAAGGCAAACAAAAATTTTGTGGCCGGTAATTGCAGCACACGGTGGTTGGAGCTGAAACTTTAGGAATTAGGCACATCTGAGTAAAAAAAAAAAATACTAGAAAGATATGTGTTTGATCTGGTGATGATGCATTCAATCGGATGCAGTAGGTAAGTCCTTACAACAAATCGTTAAATTTGTTCGAAAGATTTAAAATGGGTTATTAGCGTTCCATATGTCTGGAGGTTACGTTTGTGTGTTAGAAAGAGAGAAGGGAAGAATGGTAAGAAAGAGTAAATGCTTGTCCAGAAATGTTCTAAGCAATTGATTCAAGAAACAGGGGGCTTAGTTATTTGTTGGAAAAGAAAATGAAGAGTAATCCTGAATTTAGGTTTTAATAAACTGTGCAGGTAAACATTTATTTCTTACCGTAAAATGGCTAATTCATATGGTGCAACTTGAACTGCATGTATAGAAAGCTTGATTAATTGTATTCTTTTCCGGTGACAAATTTTATAGTAAGGATATTGGAGTTACAAATTTCAATTTAGTTATAACACTGGACTACACCTGGTATAAACACGAATTGATTGGTGACAAAAATTATGAGGTGCATTCATGAAATTTTTGCACAAGCCCTGCATTCATTAAAAAACAAGGGTCAATGTTGGGAAAAAACAACAGAATGTATAGATGAAAACAATTAAATATCTTTCAAATGTTCATTGTTAATGTGTCACTGTTCATGAATGTTTTAAATTTTAGGCGCTACCATTAATGTATGTTATAATGGATTGTATTTGTAGACTCTTATATTGTTACGTAAATGCTGACATGTAGACTGTAATTTAATTTGTTAAAATCAAAAGAGGTGAGAGTGGTAAAAACTACTCATCATTTAACTGCTTTATAGGAACGGAGGGAGGAGCCCATCGCGAGCGATCATTGCTATTGAAAACGTGGACAGTAACATGGAGATAAAGGTGATTTGTTACTAAGAAAAGTTTAGTTTTGATTAAGTAACTTGTTTTATCTGTTTTACACTTATATTAAATTTTTGATATGTTTTGGTTGCATGAATTTGCAATGATTTTGTGGAAGAATTTTCGTAGGAGTCGATGCGAGGGAAGAAGCATTGTAAACCAAGTAAAAGATTGTCGACCGTGACTAGTTGTGACCGAGAGTGTGGTGACATTGTCAATCGAGAGTTGTCATTTTATAAAATATGTCTTGAAAGAGGACGGTATAGGGTTGGACTGTTTGTTACCCCAAGGTCGTTTGGTGTTCAAGAGAAGAGATTGATTAACTTCTGCATGGACGAAACTCTTAGTGAAGGGTAAGATAAAATAAAATACATATTGTTGTTACTAGTTTTATATAATAAGTTCAGTGGATGTATTAACATAAACTTCATAAATGATTGTATTTGTGTTCCAGCGAGATGGTTTTCCGAACAAACTTCAATGAGATTACTAGAAATGATATCATGTCTATGTCTCCCAGAAGTATAATCAATTTGAAGGTACAATCGTAACATCTGGTAATAGTTGTTTTTACGGTGATATTATATATGGGAAGTTTGGCCACTTTAAAAATAGAGGCATATTGTATTGTTTAAATTGTTTTTTAAAAAATGAAGTTCATGTGTGGTGTCCAAAAGTCATAAACATTTATTTTGCAGGTGGTGTCCGCTGTAGCTGAAATGTTATCCGTCCAAGCGACCATAAATGTTGGAGAAAGTAAATTTAGCCTTTTTATGCCTGCTTATAACACTGTAAGAAATTTATTTGACAATATGACGTTGATATTTTTTGTGCAACATAACTTAAAATATAATTTGGTATGTGCAGTAGTAGAGTGTATTTGTTTAAATGCAAATGTTTGTGTTCAAATTGTCCTTTTCATTTTAGTCACAAGTAGAGAGGAAACTTGGTTTTGTTAAATATGTTGTATGGTCAGTGTATGTACTAGATACAAGTTTCAGTTGCCATGTGATGACATAAACAACCATCAAATTAAACTGTTGCAGGAACATGTTAGTGGTGAGTTTAGAGACATAAGTCTTGCCGTTGGAATGTTTATACGCGCTGATTTGTTTGTAAAGAATATTAGTTATTGTGAAAAAGTGAGTGAAAACATATACAAGTTTATATACATAATTTGTTTAAATAAACCTTCGTCACGAAGTTTTGTTCTGTTTTAATTTTTTTTCACCATAAATGCATAATGCCTTGTAGATTTTTGTCCCTGTGTACTGTGGTCATGCACGCTGGTACATGTTGGTTTTAGTAATTTCTAAAAAGCGAGTAGAGATATGGGACCCACTTCCAAGTGCAATGTCTATGGATTATAACAGTGCACTATGTAAACGCATGGTAAGTGTTCTTTATTAATTAGATCATCAAATGACTTTTAACTCTATTTAAAAGACTACAGGAGTGCACTGAAATGTTTTGTTTAATGTGTTTAGTGGCCGAGGTTGCATTGTTTTGGTCTTCTTTAAATTAATTTGCCTATTGACTGTTATTTTGCAGCTAACGTCAATCGACCTTACGTTGGACCATGTCGGCTCAAATGTTGATTTTACTAGTATAAAGTTGCGAGATTTTCCGATTGAATTTTGTATCCGAGATCCTAACATCCGCAATGAATATGATTGTGCATTGTATATAATGCTCATGATGGATAGGCATAATATGTTGTCAAGCCTTAATAGTTTGTGCCAGGTTCGGTTATTTAATGTTACACATGACAAGACATGTATCTAATTACTGACACTAATTTTTCATTTGCCATTCAAACCCGGGCATAGCTTTCTAATAAGGCTATGTATACATTGTGTTGGTGTGCAGTTCCATTCGGATGCTAAAAGGGCACAAATTGTTATCAAACTTATCACATATAGTTTCAACTTCCTGAAGGATAAGGTTCGTTCAAGTTCTGAAATTCATCAAAGGTGAATTGATGTTGCCGAACAATCATTTTGCAAAGCCATTGACAAAAGAAGATTACGGCAGCTTTAAAGGTCCAGACAAATGGGGCATGGTCCCCGGCATTAGTTGTGTTTGCTTTTAAGTTATGTTGGACTAAATGTGTATGTAATGTCCCATTTTTTTTTCAACAAATGGGAATATTGAATTGTTATTGGAACCCTCCTGTTCACTTTATCAGATACTGAAATATCTAACTTTCTTGTTGTGCTGGTGTTTAGACACATGCATTACGTATCAACCCCCAATGTAGATAATGGCAATGAAAGCTTTCTGTATGATTTTATTAGTATGTATCGGTTTGATATATATTAATATCTTTAGCGGCTTCCATTTCAACCAAATAATCAAGCTTGCATGAGTAGGGATTGATGGATATATATGGAAGCACACTTGTGTGCGCAACCGTTGTTACCTTTTATAACTTTTTAACAGATTAGCTCCACAACTATTTTATTGTTTGAATTTATTTAACGAATCCGTACATGTAGATTAATTGAATTAATCTACATGTACGTGGTAAATTGGTTTCAATTTGCTGGAAAACGATTTGATTTAATAGGAATTTGTTAATTTAAAGTTTGCAACATAGAACAACTTGCGTCTACTAAATGACATGATATGTAAACGCAACACCTAGGGTAGATTTTCCTTTTACTGAAAATACAGTCAACGTTTCCGAATGTTACCATAGTTGGTTGGGGCACAGGGGGAGGTAGCGATGGAGTCGAACTGTCGACTTGAGGTGCTTGTGTTCAGCGTAGGAATGCTTGTGTCACTGTCGATAGTGGTAGAAAAGTGCTCTAACCACGAATCCAATACGGACCCCAATGGAACACCGTGATGTGTATTTAGATATGGCATGGACATTTTGGTCGCTCTGCTTGAGGGTGCTGGCTTGGCATGTGTGATGCGAGTGTTCTGTCAAGGCCATGTTGCCTTAAGACATTAGCTCCAGAACAAATGTTGTTGTACTGGCTACAAGAGTCATCAAGTGGTTGGTTTTGTCGAGTATTATGCTTGCACTTTCTTACATTATGTCCTGGAACACTACATCTGCTGCATTTTCGTTGTTGCTGCTGTCCTAGCTTTGGTCTCTTCAATGAACCCTTTGTTAGGACAATATCTGGATCTTGCACCACATTGTCAGTTCTTTGAACAGGCTGCGCAACTGATTTATCTTTCTAGCACATTGCTTCCAACCTCAATGTCAGGTTATGGATATTATTAATTGCCATATTATATGCACTAACACTTGATGCCGCATATCTGAGCAAATTTCGGCATGACGAAAATATAAGACCCACTCAAGCCTCCTCTGTCATGTAATGAGAAATAGTTGAACATGTTTCCAGTGAACCGTGATCCATTATCTTTGCATCTTTGGTCCATCGAGACAATATCATCGACCCGGGGATTTATGTTATATTTTCAACTTTCAGCACAACAAATGTGTGGGAGCATGAAATTCCAATTGTTTGAAAGAGCTTGCAGCAGCAACATACGATGTTTGTTGGCTTAGTTATCACCACTTTAACCTCATTTCCAGAAACTCCAAAATGTCTTACAAAGTAGGTAGTTGACATTACGTCTCGGTCACCTATTACTGCCGTTAACAACCCTTCCTTCTCAAGTTCATCTCGTACCAGTCTGTACATCGCTCTCGTGTACGTCTTCGTTGCTTGCCGCTCGTACATCTTTAAGTGTGTTATTAGAACAGGACGTCCTTCACAACTATCAAAGTTATCCTTCCCCTCACCTTCCCGCTGTCGATCCATAAGGTGGTCCATCTGTTTCACAAAATGAATCAATCGCAATCTTTTATTTACATAATGATTAAGAAGCGTATTCATTCCTTCAGACCTTTGCGTACTCCTCATACCACCAAAGAATTTTCCTCGTAAAAATTCCTCAGCCCACATATGCCTTTCATCGTACATCTTCCAAACCCACTCAAAGTGTCAAACTTGATGCTTTTCGACCATTAATTTCCATTTCGTCTCAAACTCCTCTTCACTATATGCATTAAGCATACACCAACAAAAATCCTTGGTAAATTTTGTGTTGGTAACATTCGTTTGAGCATTTCGAGCCAAATGCCAGCAACAAAGCTTGTGTGATGCTTGTGGAAAAGCCTTCGTTATTGCATTTCACATTGCTTTGTCGCCAACTGTTATTACTGCCTTCGGTTGCTTATTATTCATAGATGTCAAAAAAGTCTCTAACAACCACGTGTATGTGTGCTCTGTCTCATCCGACAACAATGCAAATCCGAATACTATTGATCTTCGATGGTGGTTAATCCCCAATATTACCAAAAAGGTTTCCAATAAGCATTCGTCTTATATGTCGCATCAAACGATATAACATCACCAAACAACGCATAATCTGCACAACTTTCGCCATCACACCAAAACAAGTCCCCAAGGCGATTTGAACTCGTCACTGTGATATCATAAAAGAAAGAATGATCAGAGCTCTTCTTCCTTTCTAGATACAATAAGCAAGTTTCTGCATCTGATTCTTTCAACTGTCGCCTTCTGTTTGAAGCGAGCTTGTTTTGAACATCGACCCTGTTGTACCCAACTCTGTTGTAACCCGCCGATCTGTCCACCATGAACTTGTGTATTTGCGATGGCGTTACTCCTACCCTCTACAATGACGCAGCCATAACCAAGTCTGGATCCGTTACTGTTCTGTAGGACCTTATGTGGTGCACAAGCTGTGGCGGGGTCAAGTTGTAGTCATGCATAGCATGAAAATAATTACAAGACCATCGATTTGTTTCTGAATTCAAAATTATATAGAATTGTGCCTGGCAACCACTCCATGTAAGTGGCCTTGGTTCTCTTTGTCTGCTTCTTTTCTGAAGGTATTTTGCAGCCCTGAATCCCTCTCGGCTACACACCCATTTTCGCCCTGTGATATTGCCATTAACATTTCTTCGGATATTGTCTCTCCGAACCCCAAATCCTACTTTTCTTGCATATTGTTGGTAACATGTCTCAGCTTGTTCTTCACTCTCGAATTCCCTACCTAACAAAGTTGTCATGGCAAGCACATCATTTTTGACCCTCTCTGTGCATTGTTGCTGATCAGTCTCTTTGTGGTTGGTTCCCATCTCGCTGTTGAGGTCCGCTTGTAGTTCAATGCTTGGAGAATCATCGTTGTGGGCTTCCCTTTCGTCGTTTGAGGACACATTCCACTGTCCATAAATGTCGGCTTCTGTTGTTACAGGATATTCCAAATCATCTCTATCTTCCTGTTCTTCGTTTGAATTATTCATTCTGCTGTACTTGCGTTCCAAATATTGCAGAGGATTGCTTTTCTTTGTCAACACTATTGCTATTTAAGATTATACATTCTGTAGTGTTGATTCTTGGACCTCTCCCACGGGCTACAGGGTGTTCTACGAAGCTTCGTTGAATTTGCCATTTGTTGCTGTACACGCCATAATTATTACTATTTTCCCACCCTATGACCTTTGAAGATGATCAACGAAGTAACTTTTTTTTATGATTCTCACTCTCGTTCTAGCCAGCATGGCTCAGGCCATTCCGTAATTGCCGTTAGATGTTCTTTGCTAACTACACTTCAGTTTGCGGCTACCCATTTTCATAGTCTGTTGTTTTTATAATTACCACTGCCCTCACAATCGTTATTGTGATTATATGTGTCAACACCGTTAGAAGGCAAATCTTATGTTGTTATAAGCTGTACGTTACACCTATGAAATATTTATTCCTCATAAAATTCGGGGGCATTACCTTCATGTATTTATGTCGCCAAGTGGGAATTTTTTCCCCTTCTGACCAACAAAGATACACTGCATGTACTTCATAATTGTTGTGTGATTTCAATAATCGTTATTTAGATCCTAGCATTTTTTTAAGCTTCCAATTCTAACTTATTAAATTTTATAGTTATGCACTTGTAGGTTATTATATTCCAAATATTTTAAGGGTTTAGTATATCGTGATCGTCAACGTTGAAGTTTTTACTTAATTGTTTTACTTAATTAAGTTAATTTCTCATTTAATCTTGGAATTGTAGGAACTATTTTTCATGTCGTGGTCATTATAATAAATATATTGTATTATTTTATTTGCTTTGTCTTTGAATGGTTAAATTTTTTTTACCATTCCTTTTTTAACCAAGCGACTCTTAAAGATTACTTTATTTTTATCTTAATCTTTTCCTAATTAAGTACAACATTTGATTGTCCCGCATGTCTTCATCATTCATGGGATGAAAGAATTACATACTTGGCCAACTAAATTGTTCAGCCTTCTTTTGTTACTGGTACAAATAACTCATACTACGCATTGTATCGTGTTACAATTGTTATTTTATTTACTTAACTATTACAATAATTACTAATGTGTTCACTTTATATATTAACCGGAGAATTACTATCATTATTACTAAGAATTATTAATTCTTTAACAATAATAATTTACCGTATTGGTTATTATGATTCATGAATTAATAAAGTAATTAACAACTTAGTGAAATCTAATTATTACATTATTGTAGTATTAACTATTTTCTTTTAACATCTTTGATCATATCCACCATTACAATTATCTACAATAATTGTAATGGTGTTATTAATAATATTATAAATACTTAAATATTGCCGGATATATTTATGTTGACATATTTAGTACAATCAATTATTTACGAATTTGTACAATTAATGAATACATTATTTAATTATAAACTTGCCTCATAATCCATTTCGTGCTTCTTAACTTCTCACAATCTAATTCTTTGCATTTATGATAATAAGTACAATTAATGAATATATTAACATTTGATGATCAGCAAACTCAATGATTCCCCATTCCGTATGCCCAGTCAGGGCCGGTCCCCTTTATTGGTATCAGTTGTTTAAGTTTAATTTGAAATAACGTTAATACTATTACACATTACTTAAGGCTGCTTTCATTGGACTACACATTCTTTTGCAAACATCAATTGTTTACTTTGTATTAGGTTGTATGATTTAAATTTATATTAAATATATCGTATTATTGGTTAGTGTTGTTCCAAATACCCCCTTTAAATGGTCAGTATCCCAATTGGCTCTCTTAATGTGTTACCTTCCTGAATTTGACCACTTATTAATACTTTAAATCCCTTCGATATTGCCGAAGACTTCCTTGGACTGGATTCACTTGTTACACCGTTTTTTCTCTTAATCCGTTGTAGCCATTGGATTCCCCATACCTCATATCAAATCACCTGCTCATATGTGTCCACCCGGTGGAAACGTATTTATTGATAAAATTTGAAAATTTAACTCAAACATTAATTACGTCATCCTATTTTGCCCGAACCTAATAAATGATCTCTGTCCACATTTCGGCATCTCTCAATCGCTGCCTCTCAATTGTGAGAGCTAAAAAACCTAGACCCGGAGCTGCACAAACGTGTTTGGCCTCTTCGGTGATCAGGGCGTAGTGGCCGTTGCCGATTAAATTTAGTGGTCAGTATTTTATCTTCTACCAGCCGATTGCCATTTTGTTTGTAGCCCATTAATTTTATTTTTTTGGATTATGATGTACTCTTGCGGAGTAAATCAATCACCTTATTTTTTTTTTGCCGAGATACACATGGTGTATGTGGATCACATTTCACTTTGTTAAATTTTTTTAGCTATACTCCCTTCGATTTAAGGTTATGGTGTGTTGTTGCTGTATAAACTTGACTTCCCCTGTTGGAAAACCCTGTTCACCAGATTCATAGTTTTGTTGTTGATTCGTGGTCCATTATGGTCAAACTATATGACCATTTGATTATGTACCTGTAGAAAACACCATAATTACTCTGTTGGTTGCTAGATTTGATAGGTAGTTAATCGGCTATTATTAAGAAAGCACGCAACCTTATTGATTCCAAACGGAAGAGTAGGAAAACAGTGGGCATTAAGCTTGGCCATGATAGGATCAGTTCTTTGCCCAATTCAGTCCTTTGCAATATTCTGTCGTTTCTACCAACAGAAAATGTTGTCGCTACTTGCATTTTATCTTCAAGATGGAGGCATGTATGGACTTCACTTCATACTCTACTGTTCGATGCGACAGTATGCATCAGGCAAGGTGATTTCACTGATGCTAGCATGGAAAGGTTTGAGATGTTTGTTATTTCCGTCCTTCTTCGAATCGAACCCTTTAATGTACATAAGTTTTCTCTCCATTCCTATAGAGTTAGTGGCTCCTGCAGGTTGAAAGGTTGGGTTTCGTCAGCTGTCATGCGTGATGTTCGTGAGCTTGAGCTTAACATGGAAAATCAACAACGGCTGGAGTTACCCGAGAGTATTTACAGCTGCCGATCGGTGGAGGTCCTGAAACTGGATTCTGATTTTGACATCGCCGTTCCTGGTTCTGGAATATGTTTCCCAAATGTGAAGTTCTTACGTGTGTCACTACAATATCCTGAAAATCAATTGACTAAGAAGCTGTTTTCCACTTGCCCTTCGATTGAAGAATTATGGCTGAAAGTTTATTTGAAGTATGATGGCCCAGCAACAAACTTCATAATTTCATCGTCTACGCTGAAGAGGTTTTATTGGACCGTACTAGTTGACGACTATAACTTTGCTTTTAATATTTGTGAACACAAATGTTTTATTATGGCTCCACTTCTTCAATTACTCCATGTAGTTGATGACTTGATGGTCATTTGAGGTGGATGACCTCCAATTTCTCCAGATGGTGAACTTGGGAATTTTTTTTCTGCAATGGTCAGTACTAAATCCTTGGGAAGCTGTGCCAATGCTGTTCTTAACTGCAAGAATTTGACATTATCATCTGGCGTCATACTGGTATGGTAGATATAAATTTGTGTTGTCGCTGTGCCATACAATTTTAGTATTCTCACTGTTTATTTCCCTGCTCATCACGTGCGCATCCTTTATCTTATCTACTGTTATGGGAGACAAATTTGTCGCATCTACTATGTATGGATTGAAAATTTGTCCCTTTTGTTCTGATCAAGAAATTTGGTTTTGTTTTTTATTTTCGTAGGCACTTGAACGTGCAAACCTCAGTGTCTTACCCTCAGTTCCTCAGCTGACCCATTTGGAAGTGCACATTGGCGAAACTGGATGGAGAGCTCTTCCTTTAATCCGAACCTCTACAACACTGTTGGAAAAATTTGTGTTAGTTAAGGTCAGACTAGTGCCAGCATAATCTGTTTTATTTCTTATCCCAATTTATGGACAATTATATTATTCTTGTTTTCTCTTAACAGGAATGTTGGGTTGATGTCCGCGACCCGAAATTTGGATGGATGGAAAATGGATGCGTGCCCCAGTGTTTAACTCAACATGTCAAAGAAATTGAAATTCAAGGAGTTGAGGATGTAGAAGATGATGTCAAACTGCTCGAGTTCTTCATGAAACACTATTTGGTTTTGCAAACGATGATAATTAGGTCTAAGCGCACTGTGTCGAATAAACAAGTTACTCACCTCCTCCGAACATTATCACAATTACATCGAGGGTCTGCGAGATGCGATATTTTCATTGTTTGAAAGCTATTGTTTATTAATGTGGTGGCAGTTACTCATTTTAACATGCAACTTATGCTTGTAGCTGGTATGTTGAAGAAACCCAGAAACTATGTTCTTGGTAGATTCAATTTTTGTCGTTTTGGATGGACCATATATGGCTACAGTGTTGTTTTGTGTGCTGAACTTACCCTTGAACATTTAAATTATTTTATGTATGGCTACATTGGTGTATTACTTGCAACGTGGTGGAATATTTTATTTTTTGGATCAGTTCTAAATATTGGCCAGTATCACACGTGACGTCCCTGTATGAATGTCCTATTTGTTATTTATTCCTTAGTGTATTCAAACACGGGCTTTTTCATAGTTATTTGCGTAACACGAAATTGTGTCCCCTTATTGTGAAGGTTCAAACACTGGCAGGGAATTAATGGAACATTTACATATTACTACTCCGAATAGGCCGACAATTCTTAAATATCCAAAATACAATAAGGGGTTTGCCATTGGTTTTATAACTTTTGACATCGTTTTCGGCATAAACCCGAGGTTGCAAAAGTTGACAACCAAACGACAGTGATAAAATAGAAAGTTCATTACAACCACATCATAACTAATATAGTCGCCGCGTGACAACCATAATGACTATGCTTCCAAAAAATATTACTTGTAGCTCCCTTGTGTCACCCGTGCTTCACTCTCGTTCCGGGCACTGGAGGCTCCGTCGGCGGCAGGTCAATGTCGTCGATAGAAATTTGCTTCTGTCCCCCCTACGGCATAACAAGAAAGTCATGGTAACATTAAAAGCGTAAGTACAAAAAGAAAATGAAACATATAGTAATTGCTACTAATGAGACATAAAAAAAAATTTATAGGTTAGCGAAACCAACATTTTCGTGCAGATTAAAACATTTACCACTATATTATTGGTGAATGGGCCTACCAAAGCTGTTGGTTTTACCAGCTTGCACATACGCTTTCCATGTCCATCGGCCTTGCAAACCTTGCACCTATACTTACGCTTAGAGCGCTGTACTTTCATGTCTGCTTGTGGTAGTTCTTCAGCTGTTTTTCCTTCGTCGTCGAAGATTGTCCACTCGCTACCCAAAATACTCAGATCAGGGGAGGCCAATAACGGGTCTTGAACGTTTCGATCTGTGCAACCATTTGGTGGCTGGTCATCAAACAGAACTGCAATATGGAGAATGTATTGGGCTTTTCACATACATACATACTTGCAGTATCTTATGCAACACCTTGTCTGAGTTAACATTGATTGCCCGACTAGTGGCTGGTCATCAAACAGAACTGCAATATGGAGAATGTATTGGGCTTTTCACATACATACATATTGCAGTATCTTATGCAACACCTTGTCTGAGTTAACATTGATTGCCCGACCAACCCACGGGAACACAACTTTGGATTGGAAATTGTGGATGACAGGAGAATCTTTTTGCTGTAACACCAAGGCCGCTATGTTGCAAAGTCGGAGGATACTATAACTCGCCGGCCATACTGTTTTGATGACCATAGCTGAACCCATGTATTCAAGGACGAACGTGAAAGCAGGAGGATTTGGTTCTGTAGCACTGCCATTATATAAGGACTATGCAGTTATATTTTTTATGCAATGAAGGAAGTGAGGATACTAGTGGAGCTCCGATGATATTTAAAGACGGGGCAGTTTCAAATTAGAGACAACTACCCGGCTAACATGTTCCAACAGTAAAACTATAGGCATCAATAATTATCTTCAAGCCACACCATACCAGATTAAAACCCTGCAACATCAATCACCTTATTCACATAGTTGGAGAGAAGACAGAACAAACGTTCATCCCTATAACATAACTAGATCTATTCAGACTTTGGATATAGGGTTCATCATCTTCTGCTCTACGCACGGCATCATATCGCATAGATTATTTTAATGTGTAATGGATATATCTTCACGAACACGTCTTATTCACCGTAACTGATGAGTTGAAGGAATAACTCTTGATGCATTCCCTATTCCCATTTAAATTAGTCTAGGAACCAAACCTTAGTAAGACTATATATCACCCATCACTTCATAATCATCATAGTGGAGCAAATCTTTGAAGCATTAAATGTAATAAAGTTTCTTGCGGGAGAAAGTTGATGCTCCTTCAGCCATGCGTAACAATGCCATATATGAGTGAAATCACTGAATTTATTCCCTTATTAACGAGAGGGTAATTTAGGCATTACCCACTTTCTGTAACTCGGCCTCCCTTGACTTCAAACAATTTCAATATCAATGAAAAAACAAATTCAAAATCTTGGAAAGTAACCGTTATTTGACCATTGGCCGAAATTATTGTATCACCTTCCTTACTTCATTTCCTATATAAACAGCCTATAATGAGCAACACACGAAAAACTTAAGGGATTCTCATTGTAAGAGTCAATACATGGCACATCGAGGAAGTAACAATGACAAGAACAACTATAACTACAATCGTAGGAGCGGCAGCAACTGGATTCAGCTTAAAAACCGTTATTGCGACTGTCCCCAACAATGCCGCGCAGTCATTCAGATTTCAGAGTCTTCAAACAATCCACAACGGTTATTATTTTGCTGCGATGCATGCAAGTTTTTTCAATGGTGGTCTCCGGATGCCACTAAATGGCATAGTATTCGTGAGTATGTTGAAGAGCGGACAAGAACTTACTGCGTTTGTTCATTGCATTTAGCAGCATTATTCCTTGCGATCATCGTAGCCAATCTAATTGCTAGAGCATTGGTTGTTCTCTACTTATGGTGGTGGACGAGGATCGGTTAAAGTCCTGCGTACTCGTCATTAGGCATTAAAGACTGCATATGTTACAGGCCATGCAATGGAGGACTTCGTTTTTAATTTCGTGGAGTTAGGTATTTTAAAGTGAGATTAGTCACTTTATTTGTTAAAACTGATATTGACATCGGTGATGAAATTAAAGATCATGTCGTGAATCATCGTTATTATATTATTATTATACATTTTGTGTCCGGGATGTTGTGTTCATGGATATATAGGAATGCATCAATATTATTAACATAACGCGCGCGACCATCCATTTCGGCAAAAATATATGTGATGATTTCATTTGTGACTATAAGGTAAAGCACGTGTGACACGTGAATTGATCAAATTAATATAGCTAAACAAACGTGTACAACATTCCAGCGTCAAAAAGAAAAACATACTGGTACTTTATGCAAAATAAACAAAAAGCATGTTCCTGTTGGAACAATTCACTATAATAATATCTAGATGCTCCCCTTTATCCATGGTCGCAAACACCTGCTGTGTATAGTAATATCCCGAAATATTTGTGAAATTTAGGCCGTCTATATTAACTGGCACGATAAATGGCAGCATCTAGAACGACTTTCAACTTAAACCTACTGCATATTATTGTGCAAATTTTAATGAACTCGCAAGCGCACGAATCTATTGTAGTATAGATCAATGGTGACGAGTGTCGATCCCACGAGGAGGTTGATTTTAATTGTGTGTAGAATTAATTTTGTAAATGGATGATTGGATTTGTGGTGGAAATGATTTGAAATATGCTAAAACTTAAATTGAAATGGCGAGAATAAATTCTGAAATTGGAATTGAAATGACGAGAATAAAGTGAAAAGAAATCTATTGAAAGGACGTACTTGGGTATCTGGATCCGTATCAACATGCATCATGGGCTAAATATTCCTTATTAATACCAATTAAATCATGAGGGGGGAATCCACACCTCATGAACCACGCTCTAATCAATATGGTGCTAAGGGCTTATCGTGCCAAATAATAATAA
>MKYO02026394.1:0-79601 GCA_002013955.2 Citrus medica
TTAGAATGATTTATGCTAGTCCACATAATGTGAGAAATTAATCTAACAAGTTATTCATGATAGAAGATCATCCACCATTCACACCTCCCGATACTGGTTAAGTGAATGGGGCACTTCAACCTTGTGGACAAGGATCCTTGAAGAGGGGGGGAAATGATACGTGCAAATTCTGCATGCATGCAATATGTTCGCGGGTAGCCAAAAGCGGCGTTGATGATGAAGCAGATATAGTCATATTTGTTGAGATGGTCAAGACGGTAGACTTAGTCAACTTAGTTCGGTGGTTAGACAAATAGGCTGCATTATTTTCGCTTTCTCCTTCCAAGGCATGTGAGTGTGTATGTGTGTGTATACGTATATATATAGGTCTTCAAATCTCCGATAAGGGTCTGTGTTTGTCTATTGAATGACGCCATGGTAAGCTATTCATTTAGTGTGAAAAGCAAACTCAATGAGTCTTCGAAGCTCCGATCAGGGTCCGTGTTTGTCCATTGAATGACGCTGTGGTAAGATACTTATTTAGTGTGAAAGGCTAACTGAACAAGTGCTGTTGGTTGAAATTCTATATTCTACTTTTCATAGGGTGATGAATTGATAAAGCAACGTACCTGACAAAAATATTTTAAATGAAATTATTATAAAAGTAAACCTCTCTTATTACTAAGTTACCCTTGCATCTACCAATATTTGAACCACAAATGCTTTCCAAATTTTAAAAGGTACAAAACTGGCCACCATCATCATGAATAAGTTTGCCACTGTCGTTTGAGGACTGAGGTTTGTCACAAATGAACAAAAACTGCTGATCTTCTTATATTGCTTTAAATAATTTTGCTACTATTACACAGATTATACATTTATGTTATTGAAATATTAGTAGAAGTAGGAGGTGTTTTTTTTTAATTTTTTTCCTATTATTATCCTTTTATTATGTCAAGCATTTTGAAATAATGCTACATAAATTGAAAGTAACATTTTCACTACATTAACTTTTTAAAAGTAATAATGATAATGTCACAATGATGTCATATAGGTAAAATCATTTTTTCATCAAATAAAACCTAATTTATAATTAAGTCTCAGGGTTATTATCCTTTCACCACATCAATTATTGCAAAATAATAAATCACTACACGA
This sequence comes from Citrus medica, assembly GCA_002013955.2. Classification (NCBI taxonomy): domain Eukaryota; kingdom Viridiplantae; phylum Streptophyta; class Magnoliopsida; order Sapindales; family Rutaceae; genus Citrus; species Citrus medica. The sequence goes on from MKYO02026394.1 coordinate 1,138, forward strand.
ATTATTGAAAGACAACACTTTACTCTATTAACCATTTAAAAATAATAATTTATTACATTTACATCAATTTAAAAATGATAATGCAACAAATCAATTGTAGGGACAATATTATCATTATAATTTACGTGATAATAACATGTTGTTTTACACCAAAAGGAGGGTAAAATTGTAAGAGTCATTCATTAAAGACAACGTTGTTATTTTATAAATCAATTGATTGATCAAATGATAGTAAATTATTATTTTAAAAAAGTTACTATAGTAAAATATTATTTTTCAATAATTTATATAGTGATTTTTGTTATTTTGCAATACTTAACGTAGTAAAAGGATGATGACTTTTTTTTTTTCGTTTAGATAGAGTAGGAGGTGCTTATTACATCAAACATTTGGTAAAGAACCCGTAGGGCTCTATTTGGTACCATTGAGCCACAATTGCAAGGTGGGCCTCACCATAACTCTTTTCTTTATCTTTCACTTTAAACGGAATGCACTTCTAGACTAGACACAATTGAAAGCATGTTATTAGAATCCGAACCATAATCGGAATGAGTTCAGTCGTATGTAAAATAAACTATGTTACCATAATACCCTTCTTTTGTCTTTTATGTCGTTAAAAACCCATTACTTTATTTTGTATTTGCAATTTATTATTAAGTATTATGGTAATTTTATTTTCCTCTTTCATCTTCCCCTGTAATATTCGACCTGAATTTCTCCATTTTCAAATCATTAATCAACAGAAGTCAGCTTGACATCCTTCATTTGCAGCTACTGGGTCGCTCCTTAATTGTTATGAGATTCATTTGCTCTATATCAACAAGAGCTTGATCACTGAAATTTGTAAAGATTAAAGCAAAAGTATTCACCCTAAGTAGATGCATTGCACTTCAAAAACAAGCCATTCGAGCCATCGTGTTCTCATAACTACTCTTTTTTTGAAATTGGAACTACTACTCATTATAGTAGGATAGAAAATCGAGATAACAAGAAATGTGTTGAGACTCGTAAGAAACTTCATAGCATATTCAAGTCATTTTGCTTTTTTCATTCACGGTACATTCAGCAACTCTAGTACTATTGCTACTCATCAGCCCTTGGTAAGTTGTTTATATTCATTATCAAAATATTTATCATATAACAAGTTTTTATAGTGGTTATGTAGCCTTTCTTTCAGCTATCTCTCATGATATGTTGAGTCAGCTATAGATTTTCTGTCAACTCCGCATCTCTCGATCTATAGGATCTATAAATACAGTCCAAATAGATCGAGAACGGATCTTTAGGCTAATTTGATAATAGAGTCAAGAGAGAATCGGATACAAAAAATTCTTCAGACATAAATACTAACTTGAGTGTTGGAATACCTTTGTAGGTACACATCCGAGTCCAAGCTCACGAAAATCTTCAAGAATCACAAATTACTTTCGTAAATTACTTCTAAAGTTTTTTAGGCAAACATATTTTTTTTCCTTAGTTTGTCTTTTAACTACTTCTAAAGTTTTTGAGGCATCAGATATAAATTTTTGTTCGTTTGTCTTTTAACTACTCGAATTCGGACTAATGAAGGTTTTCAGAACTTTCACCATTATATTTTGAGAGATAGATGCCATGCAAATTCTAATGTAAGAGGCGTAACTATTTTAAGGACAAATTATTTCTCCCAATCCTCGATTTTTTTCTTATCTTTCTGTTTCAATTTGAGATTATTGTTTTGTAGAAATTTATATCGATCTATCTATTGAGCAGATAGATGGAACTTCGATTTATCAATCCCTAAGTTCTTGGACCATCACCAATGATTTTTTAGATACTTTGTATTTTCAGTTGCTATCTGTAATTTGTATTTCAGATATTATCCTCTTATCCGTTATCACCATGTATTTCCTGAACAATTTAAACAAAAAATTTAACAGGGAAAAAAAGAATTAACTATAAAACCGTGCTATAGAAGAGAAAAAGAATAAATTAATCAATTTCTTAGACATTTTTCGTCTCCGCCTATTCAGGGAGCCACTATCCGTCGACCGAGACTGACGCTCGAACTTCATTATGACCGGCTCGGGCTAACCCGAAATAATAGAGGAAAATTCAAATGAGCCCTTGAACCCCTCATACCGAAAGCGGCTTGGTCATAAGCCAAAAGCCGCCTCGTCAGCCGTCTCGAAAGTTCCGAGCCCGGCCACCCTAAAACTGGTCATGTATTTCAGGCCCATACTTTCCCCGAGGTCTCAGTCTCACCCCTCTGTAACACTTTTCCTCAGCAAGCGCCAAGGCAGTAGCCGATTGATCCGCCAGCGCCTCCGCATCCGCCACAAGAAAATTAGCTTGAAACCCCTGATCAGCTTCGGCTTGCTGCACCTGTGGGACCCATCCAACGGTGAGCACGTCTCGCAAGAATCTAAACACGACCATGTTCTCTGAGTCGTCCTCCTTCAAAGGTAGGTCCCCCCCGGTTGTCAGTTAAACAAGGGTACAGTGAGCTCCTGCTGCAATGAGGAGGAGGAGTCCAGTTGGAACTCATTGACACGCCGAGTCCCCTCTCCGATTCAGCGAGCAAGTGGCGGCGAACTGACTCAGATGCATTGTACCTTCTCAGCCCCTGTGGAAGTGGGTGCGCGTTTCGCATGTCAATGTCAGTCACAGAGTTTTCTTGGACGATATTTCCTTCCGCATCAAAGCACACACTCTTACTTAAATACTTTAAATATTGAGTGATAGGCGAAGCAGGGGCTAAATCTCTAGTTTTGATTGATTTATCATCAACTCCAGCAGCAGCAGCTTCTTTTCTCTTATAATTAGCTCGGCATCTCTCTAACTGATTTTTGAAATCATTTAGGCAGTTGCCAAGCTAAGATAAAATTTAAAGGAGGTGGTAGAGATACAGACAAACCGATAAAAACAAGAGATTTAGCTGATGTTAATGAAAAATCTGTGATTGATCTGAACAAAAACAGCTTTGATGCCAAGGAATGACAACGCTCCAAGTCGACTTAGAAGAGAACGTAAAAGTTGGCCAATGAATTTCTTATTGTACTCTATTGTCATTTTCTTTGCATGTGATTGTTCAAATTATTTTTATCCTTTTATAACCATTTCATAATTTTCACATATGTTATGCCAATTAAAATCATCACAGACAAATTATGGATATTTAAAGTATTCGGAAAACATCATTACTCAAAGCCATTCTCCCCTCGCTAAGGGATGACAAAGACCAAGACATCTCCTCGTCGCATGCCATTATCTTCATATATACGTCTGAAATAAATTACACAAACCTTGAGAGAGAGTCAAAAGAAAACTTATTTAAGGAAAAAGAAAAAAAATGGAATTAAAATAATATCAGTTAAAAATTAGTCAACACCGATACCAAAGATAATAATGTAAGAGAAAGATCTTATCAACAAAAAAAATGTAAGAATTAAAATAATATCAGTTAATAAGCCCAAGATGTATATAGTAATTTAGAGAAAGTATTTTTTTTCGTTTAAAAAGAAAAAATAAATCGATGAGTAGTATTTTTAAATATAAGTAAAAATCGTATAGTAGTATTTCTACCTTTTTCTTATCTATTATAATTAGATCCTCTCCTAACTTCTCGTTGCCTTTATAATCTAGTGACATGGAGAAAAATACAAAATTGAATGGTCAAGATTGAATTATACAAAATAAATATTTTAGTATTATGAAACTTATTGTTTATTACCTATTTTTAAACTTTCTCTCATTGCAATTTTGCTTCACTCGTCGTTAATCAAGGAAAAAAAATAGTCCTTCATCTCTTTTAAGGGAAACAATTTTTTTTTTTTAGTATTCTAAAAAATAAAATCCGATCTCTCTTCTTTGGTCATCTTTGTTCTCTTTTCTTTTAATTGATTTTGATGCAAAAGAAGGGTTTTAGAATTATTAAAAGAGATAGAATAAAGAAGATAGTGAGAGGAGAGAGAAAGATGAAATTTGGTTGATTTATTTTCAACAAATTGTTTAAAAGAAAATCAATAAGCACGTAGATCAACTAGTAAGGGTTTGTTTTAATTTAAACAAGGTCTTCAATTCAAGACTTAGGAATGCAGTCGTTTTAAATGTTTTTAGGAGAGTTTTGCCACCCTAGTGGTTTTATCCGGATCAAAAATTAGAGTAGTCGGAGCCTAACATAGCCTTTGTATACTAGATGATTTAATATATCAAAAAAAAATTATTTAAAAGGAAATGTTTTCATAGTTATTACTGTATTAATTACCACATAACTTAATTTTGACCACTCATTTATGTTTATGCTACATGCTATTGAATTTGCAAAAGTTAAGGAGAGGTTAGAGAGAAGAAAAATGAAGGAAAAAAAGAAATTGGTGTTAAATAATAGTTTAGAGTTCTTGAACAAGGTTTGCATGAAGAGAGCCAGCGATAACTTTTTACGCTTTTATTGACTTGGTAAGTATCTTCCACAATATAAGTATGATGTGTACATGTTTATATGATTATATTGTAGAAACTTTCCAAATATATATGTATATTGTAAAAACCACTCATCGAATATGATGTTCATATGCGTATATACTTGGATTTGCTATGTTCTTATGGTCTTTAAGCAAGATCATAATAAAAAGAACGATGACATTCTTTAAGTAAATTAGGAGATAATATTATTAGTTCACTTGTAACTTTTGAAAATCAGCACATTATTGAAGTTGGAATTTTGAGATATAATTCAATACATTTATTATTACTCTATTCGCATCATGTCGGAATCTAACAATTTATTTCATAAATTTTAAAATTACATGGTAATATTCAATATCACAACTGATTAACTAGATATGGAGTACTTGCAGATAACAATAACGAGCAAGAACACGGCATAAAAAGTCCAGGCGACTTATTTGAGTATCGACTGAAATAAGATTGTTATGGTGACAACAAAAGCAATAGCAAGGAGTATAGCAAATTTTTGCAATACTTGGGATGCAAAATCAAACTTGCAGCCAATAAATTTTGCGACAAAGAGGGAATGAAAGACTAGTAAGAAAACAAATGAGAGCAAATTGAATAAAGGACGGGGTTGGGATTTCGTTTGCGTGGACAGGAAGGCAATTACAAGAGCCCACGCATAGCAAAATGTCGTGACAGTTTCTTGGCATTGAAGGCTGCGATTGATGTGTTGAGCAATATTTGGAGGAGGTTGGGACATCATGAAGCTTACGTAATTAAAATAAAAAAGGCCTAAAAGACTTGGTGTGATATATAATGGACTTGTTTTTGTGTCAAGTGCACGTGTTGCATTTATAGAGTGGTCTTCGGAGCTTTTAATCGGATTATGCCTCCTGCAAGGAAATTAAAAGACTTTGTTTTGTTAATAATAACAAGATAACGTTTCTAAATATAATTCAATATGTGGGATCCGAAAGTTCGATGGTTGGGGCTCCTTTGTTCCCTTAGTCAAAGAAGAATTAATTGTTTTTCTTCTTTTTTCTTTCTTATTTGTAGTCCCAAGCCCTGTCACTTTCCCAATCCTACATGTCAAAAAAGGTCAAAAAAAATCCCTTTACCATTCAAGGAAACAGAGTGAAACTAACCATCCAACATTCGGATCAAATTTCGGACCAGGGATAAGTCTTGTTTTATTATCAACCAAGTCAAAATTTCTTCACTACAAATTTTTTTTTTTTTTTTGTACACTCTTGATTTGCAACAACCCGCAAGCGGATCTAAAACTCCGAAACAAAATATTGTTTTTATAAATCACTTTCCTTTGCCTTTGGGTTTGGCGTGTCACCATGGCAAAAGTTTGAATACTCTGAAGAGTCAATTGCTACAATCCGAATTGATGTTTTCCAATTTCCACATAACACGGGCTAACCCTCCAACATTCGGATCAAATTTCCGATCTAATATTAAGTAGCATCGTAAGGATGTTACATGATTTTTCCTTTTCTTTTCGAACGGGTAGGTCTCACTTAGTTATTTTATATTTGTTGTATAAATCACTTTAGTATGATCGGAGGATCCGATACTCGCCATTCTTCCTCACAGAGCCACAGTCCTAACTTTTTGTCAAATGTCCTTTACTTAATCCACAGCTCCCTTATAAATTAAGGCATTGAATGCTCATACCACAAACTCACAGGAAAAAAAAAAAAACCAAAAATGTCCATTACTTCAAATCTCCAAGCATTTTTCACTTCAATCATAACCTTCATATCCGGCCAGCTACGTCCTAGCTCAGCCCACCGCCGTCTTCTTCTTCGACTGATGATGACTCAGAATCACAGCAAGTTGCTGCTCCAATTCCAAATACAGAGCAAAAGATCAACCAAAACCAGTTTCTGCTCCAGTGGCAAAATGTTGTGATGGCATTTTGCTTCACGTCATCTATTGAAACAGCCGTCCTGTTTGAACAAAGTAAGGCTTCGTTTGGTACCAGCTTATTAAATAGAGCTTATAATAGTAGAACTTATAGGAGTAGAGCTTTTATCAATAGAGCTTTTGGACAAAAAGTCATCTTAATCATCTTTCTTTCACTCTTTGTTGCAAAATCTGTTGGAGAATTAACAAATAAAACACACAAAACACACACTATTTTATTTCTTCAACAACACTCCTCACCAATTACAACTCTTATTTTTCACTTTCTACACCTTTAGAGATTTTGCTACTCCACTTGATGATTAAACCAAAGGGGAGAGGGGGTATTTATACATGAAACAAACTAATCACAACCATTCATTATTTCAACTAATACACAAATCCTCACCATCCATTAAAACCTATCACTTACATACTTCACCAACCACACCTACTACACCTAACACAAATAATTCAAACATCACCAACCATACCTACTCATGAAATCTTCCATGAGTTGGGCTTGAATTTATTCATCTTGGATCAAGTTTATGATCCAACACCCCCCCTTAAACTTGATCATGTGATACCAAGCAAACTTCTGAATTTTACGAAGTCTTCTTGCTTGAGTGGCTTAGTGAAGATATCAGCTGCTTGATCTTGTGATTTTACATACTTGATTTGCACTTCTTTTCTTGCAATACACTCTCTTATGAAATGATAACGAGTGCGTATGTGTTTGCTTCGATCATGAAAGACTGGATTCTTGGATAGGGCAATTGTTGATTTGTTATCAACACAAATCTCGCTTGGCTCTTCTTGTGGCAAACTTAACTCCTTCAGCAAATTTCTAAGCCAAATTGCATGACAAACACTTGATGTGGCAGCTACATACTCAGCTTCACAAGTGGATAGCGTGACAATTGGTTGCTTCTTTGACATCCATGTGAAAGCAGTATCTCCCATGAAGAACACAAATCCTGTGGTGCTTTTCCGATCATCTACATCTCCACTCCAATCACTATCGCTATATCTAACAAGCTTGTAGTCATTAGAAAATGAGTATAACAAGCCGAAATTAATTGTACATTTGATGTAGTGAAGGATTCTTTTTGCAGCTTTAAAATGAGTGGTCTTTGGATTCTCCATGTATCGACTCACAAGTCCAACAGCATAAAGGATATATGGTCTCATGCATGTTAAATAACGTAGGCTCCCAACCAAACTTTTAAAGAATGTTGGATCTATATCTTCGCCTTCATCATATTTGGATAACTTGACTCTGTATTCCACTGATGTGCTTATAGGCTTGCAATCATTCATCTTGAACTTCTTGAGAATCTCCTTTGCATAGCTTTCTTGGGAGATAAATATGCCTTCTTCCTTTTGCATGACTTCAATGCCGAGGTAATATGCCATCAGTCCGATGTCAGTCATCTCGAAGTCTTTGATCATCACTCTCTTGAACTCTTCAAACAAACTTGGATTACTTCCAGTGAAGATGAGATCGTCCACATACAGGCACACAATCAAAATATCTCCATCCTTTTCTTTGACATAGAGAGCATGTTCGTATGGGCATTTGGTGAAGCCTTTCTCATGAAAATATTTGTCAATTCTGCTATTCCATGCCCTTGGTGCTTGCTTTAACCAGTAAAGAGCTTTCTTCAATCTCAAAACTTTGTCTTCATATCTTTTCACCACATAACCCAATGGTTGTTCGATGTAAACTTCTTCTTCAAGGAATCCATTCAAGAAAGCAAACTTCACATCCATTTGAAAAATCTTCCATTTGTTTTGAGCAGCCAAAGAAATAATAAGTCTAATAGTTTCAAGTCTGGCTACATGAGCAAATACCTCGTCATAGTCTATGCCAGCCTTTTAACTATAGCCTTTTGCAACTAGCCTCACCTTGTGCCTTTCAATTTCTCTCTTCACATTTCTTTTTATTTTGTACATCCATTTGACACCGATCGCTTTATGCCCTTTGGGAAGAGTAGTAAGCTCCCAAGTATCATTCTTCACAATGGCTTTGATTTCTTCATCCATTGCAATTCTCCACTTCTCATCTAGTGCAGCTTCTTGGAAGTTGACTGGCTCACAATCAACAAAGAGGCAAAAGAGAGTGAGATTATCATGTCTCTCAGTTACCTCATAGAGATCTTGAAGACTTCTTGTACGTTCTTCGATTCTTTCATTTAAGAAAGATGGCGGCGAATCTCCATATGTGTTTGATGCTGGTGAGATAAGTGGAGTAGCTGGCTCTTGTTGTTCTTCTACTTGTTTTATCTGTGTGTGATCATCTTCTTCAATGGGAAAGAAGTTAAAGTCATCCACACCAGAGCCAAAATCCCATTCTCCTTCTTCATCAAAAACTACATCTCGACTGATCACGATCTTCCCGTTGTTTGGATTGTAAAGCTTGTATCCTTTGGAGTTGTTGTCATAGCCGATGAAGATGAACTTCTCACTTTTGTCATCCAGCTTGGCTCTACTTTCGTCTGGTACATGTACATGGGCAATGCTTCCAAAAACTCTTAGATGGGTGATGCCGGGTTTTCTTCCACTCCAAGCTTCTTGTGGCGTCTTGCCCCACACGCTTCTTGTTGGAGATCGATTGGATAAGTAGACTGCACATGCAACAGCTTCAGCCCAAAATTCTTTAGGCAGCCTCTTACTCTTAAGCATGCTTCTTGCCATGTCGAGGATGGTTCTGTTCTTCCTTTCTGCAACACCATTTTGTTGGGGGGATCTTGGAACTGTCAAAGGGCGTCGAATTCCATTTGCTTCACAAAACTCTAAAAATTCTTTGGAAGTGAACTCTCCACCTCGATCAGATCTCATGGCTTTAATCTGGTATCCACTTTCTTTTTCCACTGCAGCTTTAAACTTCTTGAAAGCTTCAAAAACTTCTGATTTTTTATTCAAAAAATACACTCAAATTTTTCTTGAAAAATCATCTATGAAGAGAAGGAAGTAGTTACTTTTACCAAGGGAGTTTGGCTTAAATGGACCGCACATATCACTATGAATGAGCTCGAGTGGCTTCTGAGCTCTTGAGTTTGACTCCTTTGGAAAGCTCTTTCTGAACTGCTTGCCAAGTAAACATCCTTCACAAAGTTGATTAGGGTGATTGATGTATGGTAAGCCTTTCACCATGTTCTTCTTGAATAGTAGCTCCAATCCTCCAAAGTTGAGATGCCCATATCGAAGATGCCAAATCCAGGATGGATCGTTGTGACAGGCTTTAAGACATTTTGCAACATCATTTTGAATATTTAAAGGAAACATTCTATTTTTTGACATTTTCACCTTTGTAATTAGATTTCCTTTGTCATCTCTTAGGAAAAGACTATAATCTTTTAAGTGAATATCATAGCCTTTTTCTAAAAGTTGACCCAAACTAAGAATGTTGCTTTTCATATTGAGCACATAGTAGACATTCGAAATTATTTGGTAGCTACCATCTTTTGCACGAAAAAGAATGTTACCTCTACCCTTCACTGGTACTTTTGAATCATCTCCAAAAGCGACACTGCCATTCACAGATTCACTTAGTTGCACGAACATGCTTCTGTTTCCACTCATATGATTGCTAGCACCTGTGTCAAGATACCATGTATTTTCTTGACCTCCACTTGTGTCATTGCGTGCCAGTAAAAGTGTGCCATCTTCACCATTTTTTTCTTCAGCATAGTTCACTCTCTCCTCAATTCTGGTGCTTGGAGCTCTGCATTCTGAAGCATAATGCCCAAACTTTTGACAATTATAGCACTGTACTTGGGATTTGTCATGCCTCAATCTTGGATTGCCTCTACCTCGTCCTCTGGTTGAGTTTTCTCCTTTGGCATAATTGGAGTTGTTGTTGTTGTTGTTGAAATTCCAACCTCGTCCATGACCACGACCTCTACCTCGTCCTTGACCTCTACCTCAGACATAGTGCATTCTCTCGTTGTCGGAACTTTCTTCTCTTTTCTTTGGATTGACTTCCATCTTGAGAAGTTGTTCTTCGATTCCTTACTTCTTTTTTTATTTTTCTTCATAGGCTTGTAACATTCCTTGAAGTTGCTCGATTGTCATATCCTCCAGATCTCTTGTTTCTTAAATTGTCACAACAATATGGTCAAACTTCGAGTCTACTGATCGAAGTATCTTTTCAATGATCATTACCTCTTTTAACTCCTCGTCATTTCTTTTTAACTTATTGGAAACGGTCACAACCCGAGTAAAGTAGTCAGAAATTGACTATGATACCTTCATGTGTAAGGACTCAAATTCTCCTCGTAATGTTTGGAGACGAACCTTCTTTACTTGCTCCGCTCCTTTGTTAGAGGTCTCTAGTTTCTCCCATGCTTCTTTTGAGGAGGTTGTACCATCAATTTTTTCAAAAGCATCTTCATCTAATGATTGAAAGATAAGATACTTTGCTTTATTTTCTTTCTTCTTCAAGTCTTTTAAATTCTCCTTCTGCGCCGCAGTTAAAGTGGCTTCATTTTCTGGCACAATAAAGCCTTTCTCCACGACATCCCATATGTCATGTGCGCCCAATAGAGCCTTCATTTTAATACTCCAATTGTCAAGCTTACTTCCCTTTAATTGTGGAACTTGAAATGACATTATACCACTGTTTGCCATAACTCACAATTTGAGTGAGAATTTAGAGATTTTGAATGCACAGATGGATCTGGCATGTCGAAAAACCTTGGGAAGGACTCCAGTCAACTTTTGGTCAACGGTCAACGTCGGTCAACGCTCAACGTGGTCAACGGTCAACGCCGGCTTGATAGTCTTGGTTCGGTCCGGATTGGTTCAGCTCGAGTTGGCTCGGTTCGACTTGATTCGGTTCAGCTCGGCTCGGCTTGGTTCAACTCGGTGAGTCGACTCAGCTTCAGGACAGAAAACTTCCAGCGGCAAGTGTGGGCGCGTCCGGTAGCGTCCGGTCTTAGATCGGGAAGATTTTTGCGACGTCACGTTCCTCTCGTCGAGATCTTCGATTTGGTATGCTATATGACTATATATAACATCAAGTTCTAGCTCGGATACCACTTTGTTGGAGAATTAACAAATAAAACACACAAAACACACACTATTTTATTTCTTCAACAACACTCCTCACCAATTACAACTCTTATTTTTCACTCTCTACACTTTTAGAGATTTTGCTACTCCACTTGATGATTAAACCAAAGGGGAGAGGGGGTATTTATACATGAAACAAACTAATTACAACCATTCATTTATTCAACTAATACACAAATCATCACCATCCATTAAAACCTACCACTTACATACTTCACCAACCACACCTACTACACCTAACACAAATAATTCAAACATCACCAACCATACCTACTCATGGAATCTTCCATGAGTTGGGCTTAAATTTATTCATCTTGGATCAAGTTTATGATCCAACACATTCATCATCACCGTTACAATCCCATTTCCATTCTGGCTCAAATGCACCGCTTGGGCTCTGTATGCTGTCTGCTTGATCATCATCGTCATATGCAAATGATTTGCCCAATACAAATATTATTGTTCATTAGTGTTGTTGAAGAGTACAATACATACACACTCTTCTTCCTAGGGTTGTAGATGTTATTAATTATTAATGTTTATTAATTATTATTTTATTTTTATATTTTCCATAAACAAACTACTAAATCCTTACAAAGTCCCCTTTTAACATTATAATTAACAATTTTAATCTCATTTATTTCCTCTATATATTTCATTTAAAACTCTATAAAGGCCACATCTTTTTTTAAATTATTATCCATTAATATCTTTTTCCAATTAAAAAAAATACATTAAAGCTTCATTACTTTGGTAAAAAAAACTACTTTCTCTACCCCACTTTTCTCTGAAGAAAAAAAAAATCAATTGTTTAACTTTCCATTGATCACTGCTGCTCAAAGCCTCAATCAATCAAAGTTCTCAAATTTCTAGGTTTTTATCATTCCATTCTCTTATTGATTAGATATGTTATTCAATTGTTTTTGTTTCTTTCTAAAAATATTATTGTGTTCATAAGTTGTTTTCTTGTAATTATCTAGCATAATTATTTGCTTAATTACTCTTGTTTCACTAGAAAAAAAAAATGTCTACCCAAAAAAATATGCATTAGGATACAAAATCTTCAAAAACAAGAGAAGAACAGAAAAGTTAGTTTATTCTCAAAAATGAACTATCGATAAAAACTTATTTAATATCAACTATGTCATAAGAAAAATTAAATACGTTAACTATATTGTCTATTGAGAAATATATATTAAGAAAATTAGAATATAAAAATTTAATTAACTATTTTGCATCTCAAAAGCTAGAGAAATTGATTTTAAATAAATAAAATTAATACATGCATTTTGGAAGGCCTAATAAAACAATTTGCCTAAGGCCTAAAATGTAATTGAGCCGCCCCATCCAACTTGACATCCTTCATTTGCAGCTATTGGGTCGCTCCTTCATTTGCTCTATATCACCAAGAGCCTGATCGCTGAAATTTGTAAAGATTAAAGCAAAAATATGCATCCTAAGTAGATGCTTTGCACTTCAAAAACAGCCATTCGAGCCATCGTGTTCTTTTGACTGCTTTTTTTTTTAAACTGGAACTACTCGTCATAACAGGATAGAAAATCAAGATAACAAGAAATGTGCTATGGAAACTCTTGCACCCACGTTACAGAATCACAGCAGTGGAGAACAAATTTAGCCAACGCATCTGCTCTGTGATTACAAGTTCTTGACAGTTGACACATATCTGATCTTCAAATCATGCTTTGGTGATAATAGACTCTATAAATTAGAAATAATTCAAAACAGCTCAATATGAATACTATGCTTTCCTAACACAAATTGTACAACCTGCAATGAATTTGACTCAATAATCAACGGAAATAAACTAATCTCACTGGCAAGTAGTAAACCAAAGCATAAGGCCTATACCCTTAGCAATATCAACATTATCCAAAACGTTAAAAATATATATATATATCACTGATGTTTGAATGAAAATCAAATTTCATGTACGAGTGCTCTGTTATGCCGATATGATTGGTTCGAGTTAAAGAGAGGAAGTAAAATCAAGTTCGATATTTCAAATTGTTTGCACTTATGTACATGCCAAATTGCTGGGGAATGGCAAATTGCACTTGTATATGCCGAACCATGGTATTTTGAGAGGCCATCGCCATGCAAATTCGAAAGTAGGAGGCATAACTATTTTAAGGACAATCTATTTCTCCCAGTCCTCGAGTTTTTTGTTTTTTTGTTTTTCAATTTGATTACTGTTTTGTAGAAATTTAAATCAATCTATCTTTTGAGCAAATAAGTAGAACTTCTACTTATCAATCCCTAAGTTCTTGGACCATCACTAATGATTTTTCTTTTTAAGTTTGGATACTTCGTATTTTTAGTTGCTATCTCAAATTTGTATTTCAGATATTATCCTCTTATCAGTTATTACCGTGTATTTCCTCAACAATTTAAACACAAAAATTTAACAGAAAAAAAGGAAGAATTAACTATAAAACCATATGTAGAAGAGCAATAAGACGAAATAACAATTTCTTAAAACAATTTTCGTCTCCTCCTATTCAAGAATTTCCTCCTTTCAAAAAATAAAAATAAAAGAGAAAATCATCTCTAATATTTGAGTTTTGATGATAAGAATCTGCAAATTATTTTAAAATAGAAAATATAATCGGGTCATTAATCGGGTAAATGGGTTAAGAACTTTCACCCTAACCCAACACGGAAAAAAACTTTATCGACCTATACCCGACCCATTTAATAATCATGTTAAATTCGACGATCCATACCTATATATTTGTGTTGTGTTTGTGTCAGGTAAGCAAGTCGTGTCAAATTTTGCGAGCTCTAATTCTGACCAGCTCAGGCTCACGGCTCACCAGAAGTAACAAAGGAAAATTCAAATGAGCCCTAGAGCCCCTCATCCTGTAAGCGGCTCGGTCATAAGCCAAAGCCGCATCCTCAGCCGTTTCGAAAGTCCCGAGCCAAATCCGAGCCCCGGTCCTAAACGGATCACGCATTTCAGCCCCATACTTTCCCCGAGGTCTGAGTCTCACGCCCCTGTAACGCCTTCCCTCACCAGGCACCAGGGCAGTCGCCGACTGATCCGCCTGCGGTACCACTGGCGCCTTCGCATATTCCACATGAAAATTAGCTTGAAACCCCTGGTGAGCTTCGTCTTGCCGCAGCTGTGGGACCCATCCAACGGTGAGTGCGTCACGCAAGAGATTATACAGGACTATGTCCTCTGAATCGTTCTCCACCAAAGGCAGGTTTCCCCAGTTGTCAGCTAAACAAGGGTACAACCGGCTAAAGCTTGAGCTCCTCCTGCTATGAGTCCAGTTGGAACTCGTTGACACGCTGAGTTCACTCTCCAATTCACCGAGCAAGTGGCAGCGACTTGCCTCGGGCACCGCATCAAAGCTGTCTTTGACTGATTTTTCTTTTATAACAATAGGCATAGTTTTGACTGATTTGTCATCATCCCCACTGGTACCAGCTTCTTTTCTCTTATAATTAGCTCGGCATCTCTGTAAATGATTTTTGAGGTGGGTGGTTCCTTTCTTGCTTGAACCGTCAAACTCCTTCTCACAAATACTATATTTAGCCCAATCCATTCCATCTTCTCCTTTATATTTAGTGAACACATCCCAAACCTTTGACTTCAACTTTTTTCCTTTTTTCTCATTTTGTTGGTTTCTCACCACAATGCCGGATTCCTATCAAATATTAATTAATTGGTCAACGATTTTAGTGAATTATACAATTGAAACTATAAGTCTTCAAGCGTGACTTGCTTGCTCAGACTCTGTAAACTACTTAGTTATCATCAATTCAATTTACTAATTTAAATTTGCTACCACAGATGAATGCTAGCTTAGCTTGTTTGTTATATAAAGAAAAAAAAAGGTTCATGCATTAATACTTTAAATATTCATCATTTGTCTGTGCTGATTTTAATTCGCATAACAAATGTGAAAATTATGAAATGGTTATAAAAGGATAAAACTAAAAAAAAACAATTACATGCAAAGAAAATGACCGTAGAGTTTAATAAGAAATTAATTGGGAAGTTTTACCTTTTCTTCTTGGTTGACTTGGAACGTTGTCATTCCTTTGGCATCAAAGCTGTTTTTGATCAGATCAATCACAGATTTTTCATTAATATCAGCTAAATCTCTTGTCTTTATCGATTTGCCTGTATCTCCACTACCTCCTTTAAATTTTATCTTAGCTCGGCATCTGTCTAAATGATTTTTGAGATGGGTGGTTCCTTTTTTGCTTGAGCCATCAAACTCCTTCTTACAAAGACTACATATAGCCCAATCCGTTCCATCTTCTCCTTTGTACTTTGTGAACTCATCCCAAACCTTTGACTTCAACTTCCTTCTTTTATTCTCATTTTGTTCTGATCTCACCATAATGCTGCTTTCCTGTCATAGATTAATTAATTGGTCAAGAGTTTTAATGAAATAGTATTGAAATTAATTATAACTCTTTATTCCTTAAGCATGACTTTACATCATCAGTTTGCTCAGTGTTCTGTAGATAGAGAAAGGTACCTGGAGTCGGCGTTGAAGGGCTGAGACTTCATCTTCTTCATCAATCTTTTTCACAAGTAAGAAAACAAATGTAATAAAAAAAAATAAGGTTTGATTGACATATCACATATGCATGATAGAAGACATCTATATTTGTGTTTGTTGATAAAATTAAATTTCACCCTCTCTTTTTCAATTAACATTTTGTCATCTCTACTCAGAGAAAAAGGTAAGTTTGCATGTGAAAGTAGATTTGAAACGCAAATCACTATCAAATCCATTTGCAAAAGAAACAATAAATATTGTTTTGAATATTGTAGACTGTTCTAATGCAGACTGCTCTGTATTAGAACCCTTAAACAAATATTGCAGGCAGAGAGAGAGGTACTTCTTGTCTTTGGTGTGGATGTGTTGCAACCTGGCCATCATTACTTAAAGATATTCTTCCTTCGCTAAGGGATATCAAAGACCAAGACATCTCCTCGTCGCATGCCATTATCTTCATATATACGTCTGAAATAAATTACATAAAAATTGAGAGAGAATTAAAAGAAAACTTATTTAAAGAAAAAATGGAATTAAAATAATATCAATTAAAAATTAGTCAATACCAAAGATAATAATGTAGGAAAAAGATCTTATCAACCAAAAAAAAAAATGTAAGAACAAAGACAAAGCTAGATTTTAACCAAGACATGCAGTCACCAACATGGTCCGACTTAAATTGATATTTTTTTATGATAAACTTAAATTTCTTTCAATTGATATATTTCAATGGCTAAACCTTTAATTTCTTTCTCTTTAACGTATAGTATTATTTGATGAGCAAAATTTTGTGAAAATCTAAATCAACAACTGATCCAAGCAAGGTCAAACAAACAGATTCAAAAATTTGGTGTGGGAAAACTTCTTTGACAGCGGCCAATTAATTTTTATAAAAAATCTAAATCAACAACTTATCCAATGGATAAAAATTTTGTTTCCGCTGCTTAAAAGTCAAAATTAAAAAAAAAAAAAAAAAAAAATAAGGTTTGATTGACATATCACATATGCATGATAGAAGACATCTATATTTGTGTTTGTTGATAAAATTAAATTTCACCCTCTCTTTTTCAATTAACATTTTGTCATCTCTACTCAGAGAAAAAGGTAAGTTTGCATGTGAAAGTAGATTTGAAACGCAAATCACTATCAAATCCATTTGCAAAAGAAACAATAAATATTGTTTTGAATATTGTAGACTGTTCTAATGCAGACTGCTCTGTATTAGAACCCTTAAACAAATATTGCAGGCAGAGAGAGAGGTACTTCTTGTCTTTGGTGTGGATGTGTTGCAACCTGGCCATCATTACTTAAAGATATTCTTCCTTCGCTAAGGGATATCAAAGACCAAGACATCTCCTCGTCGCATGCCATTATCTTCATATATACGTCTGAAATAAATTACATAAAAATTGAGAGAGAATTAAAAGAAAACTTATTTAAAGAAAAAATGGAATTAAAATAATATCAATTAAAAATTAGTCAATACCAAAGATAATAATGTAGGAAAAAGATCTTATCAACCAAAAAAAAAAATGTAAGAACAAAGACAAAGCTAGATTTTAACCAAGACATGCAGTCACCAACATGGTCCGACTTAAATTGATATTTTTTTATGATAAACTTAAATTTCTTTCAATTGATATATTTCAATGGCTAAACCTTTAATTTCTTTCTCTTTAACGTATAGTATTATTTGATGAGCAAAATTTTGTGAAAATCTAAATCAACAACTGATCCAAGCAAGGTCAAACAAACAGATTCAAAAATTTGGTGTGGGAAAACTTCTTTGACAGCGGCCAATTAATTTTTATAAAAAATCTAAATCAACAACTTATCCAATGGATAAAAATTTTGTTTCCGCTGCTTAAAAGTCAAAATTAAAAAAAAAAAATCTTCCACCTCATATAAAAGGGAACTGAAAAGCAGAGAGCAAAAATCCTTCATAAGAGTATTTTTGTCAAACCTTCTGGGAAAATAACTAGTTCTCAATATCTAATTTCTCAGTAGGCTGATATCAAACAGTTACCATTGTAAGATGATTCGAAATTAATCCTAATGCTTATTTAAAAATACCTGGCTGCTGATAAAATTGAATCAGAGTTGCAGATCCTGCCTTATTATTTCTCTTTCTTCTTCCAGACTTTCTGCAATTAAAGAACTGGTATTAGATCTGTCTCTTAGAAAAGAGCCCAGCTCAGTTCTATGTCACGAGGCTCTCAATGTGTACGTGTGTGTGTCTCTCTCTCTATATATGTGTGTGTAAAGAATTCGAAGCTCCGAATAAGGTCAAAAGGCCAATCAAAACAAGACTAAAATGGGTCAGTTGTCCTTTCCTCGCAATTTCCTGAAGTGCTACTTTCATTTTATTAATGTGTATTGACACATTAATTTATTTGCAGAAAATTCGTAGAAGGCTGTGTATCTAACCAATAATCTTTTAGGAATCTTGAGATACTTTTTTATTATACACACACATAAATTGTATTCTTTAATTGTTATCTTACAAAAAAAAGTTTTTCTTAAAAATTAGCTCAGAGAAAATTTGTATAAGAGATTTTCAAGTTTTTCTCTATTAGTAAAAATCTTTTTCTTGTAGTCATGTCTTAATTTAAAATGCGATTTTGCAATATTTGTTAATTTTTTTTCCAAAAACAAATTAATAAAACCTAACTTGCAATGTAGGTGGACTCATGATTGACATCACTGGCCTGATCCGAACGTTTAGAACCGCTTAAATTGAATAGACTTTTTCATCATCGGACCCTGTGCAAATATTTTTCATTTTTATTGTTCTAATTGGTGGGTACAAATTGTAAAAAAAAAAAAAAAAAAGCTTGTTATTTTCCCACACGTTAACGAAACAAACAAAGCAAAAAAAAACAAAAAACAAAAGGTGGATCCAATTGATGACTGTAATTCTCTCTCTCTCTCTCTCTCTTTTTTTTTTAATTCTTCAAGGATTAAAAAAACAAGCGAAGCTAACTAACCAACTTTCGAATCAAATTTCGGACCATTAAAAAGTCTTGTTCTGATTTCAACAAAGTCAAATTCATTCAATCTATTTTTCTTTTTTACTTTTTCATTTGCAAGTCGACAAGGCAACTCACAGTCCGATCAAAAGCTCCGACTGATCATATTAATTTAATAAATCACTTTCCTTAGCCTTTGGGTTCGGCGTGCATCACCATAGTAAAAGTCTGAATATTCTGGAAGAGTCAATTAGATCCGAATCGAGCTTTTTACACATAGCTTAATGTGACGGGATGAATTTTATTGTGCAACAATCCATGTGACACTTAAGCGACTTCTAACACACAAGTCGTTAAGTAAGCATTTTCGAACTTCTCAACTAGTCAAGTAAGAATTCTTTGTGGAAAATGTTAGAGAGAAGAGAGCAATGTGGCCAAAATATATTTTATTACATACAAAGAATAAATTACAAGAGAGCTTTACAAGAGACGTAAAGAGCTTGTGTGTGTTGTGTGTGTTGTGTGTGTGTTGGGTGGTGTGGTTGGTGTTGTACAAATGAGGAGTGCCCACATATATTTATAGGTGTGAGAGTGCTAGGTGTAGAGAGTTACTAGCCACTTGCATAAATATCTAAGGACCTATGTGGAGAATTCTAGAAACTTCTAGTCTATGTACAATTTATAGAGAAGTCTAGATCTTGGGCCATGGTGGGTGATTTACTAAGCGCACCATGGATGGCTTGTTATGTTGGTGGCTCATTTTTAAGCGTAGCCCGCTTCTAAGTACATCCCGCTTCTAAACACACTCCATGTTGAGGTAGACTTTTGCTAAGTAAACTCGTGTATGCAGAATTAACCTCCAATTACGGGAGACTTGAGCGGCCCGTGATAATCCTCCCCCACCTATGCTCACGGCATACTCATCGCGATCTTGTCCTTGCTCTTTTTTGATTTACCGTTGGTCTTCTTCGAGTTCCCATGTGGCTTCGCGTTTGGGGAGGTTCCACCACTTGCTCTGCATGTGGTCGTTTCTCTCGCTTGGTGTTGCGGCGACCCCTCTTGTTGTGCTTCCGCAATTCTTCATGCTTGGTTGGCTTTGCGTGTTGTTCTACCACCCGTCTTGGTGGAAACTTCGGAGGCATAACGTCATTGCCTTTGTTGTGGACGACTCGTGCTTGTTGTGGGACTTGGCATGGAGGGTTTTTGGAATCCTCTCATTTGTCGTGTTACCAGATGGAGACTAAGGGGTCAGGATTCTTCTTGAATCTTCGTCTACATCGCATGACCGAGAGCGCCTTTTCCGCGGGCTGTGTGCGCTTAACCTGTATTATGCATGCCTTACTCCCATCGAAGATGCTAAGGGAGTTCATGGCTGGCAGTGAGAAGGCATGGACCTTATCGAAGAACTCCATGCCAAGGATCACCGCGTAATCATCCATTGGCACTATCGAGAAGTCGAGTTTCCCCTTCCATGTCCCAAGCGTAACGTGTACACCCCGTGCGGTTGGCAAATGGCTTGGCTGGTGAGTTTACCACTTTGACAGTGCCTCCGTATTGCGTTGCCTTAAGGCCTAAATGATTGACCTTATCTTCAAATATGAAGTTGTGCGTTGCTCTGGTGTCGAGGAGCGCACAAACAGTTTGGCCATTGATGAGCACACTTACGAACATGAGCCCTTTCTTTGTAGGTGCTGACGGTTGGCTCACGAATATATTAAGGCGTTAGAGCGAACCCATGTTGTGTTGGGGTTCCTTCTTAGTCGGCGTGTGTTGGCCCTTGAGTTGTGCCACGAGACATTAAGCGAATTTTTCTCCGGGCAATCGCGCACCCAATAAGGGCCACTACAAATGAAACATGGGCTTCGAGACTTGAGTGGCTTCTCAGACTTACTTTACCCACTCTTGTTGCTATGAGGCTTTTTCTTGCCCCACTCCTTGCGATTGTGGACGTTGTCCTCATGGCCCTCTCCCCCACCTTTGTCGTAGATAGACCTCTTGTCTTTGAGCGAGGCGGAGTAATCAGCAAGTGATTCCGCAACGGCGATGGCATAATCGAGAGTTTGTACGCCACGCCTATCAAGTTCCGCCTTGGCCCAATCCTTGAGGCTATCTTGGAAGTCGAAGAGAGAGTCTTTATCGGACATGTCGGAGATCTCAAGCATAAGGGTAGTGAAGTCGTTGATATAATTGTGGACACTACCCTTTTGCTTGAGCCAACGTAGGCGCGTTCGAGCTTCTTTCTCCGCATTGCTAGGGCCAAAGTGCTTGCGGAGTTCGCGTTGGAACTCAGCCAATGTGTTGATGGCACAAATGACCTTACCCATGTCGCCATGCTTTCGCCGCCACTATAGTTGTGCGGCGCCTCGTAGGAATGTAGGCACGATGCCTACCTTCAATGCCTCATTGCGAATACCCATGGCATCAAAGCATTGCTCTAGCCCAAATAGGAAGTTGTCGACAATGGTGGCATTGCGTGCACCATCGTAGGTGTCCGGCTTTGGCACATCAATCGGGCGCGCATCACTCGTGCTTGTGGAAGCCGGGCTAGGCGTGAGTGTGCGCTTGTGCCAAGCCCAATCTGAGCGGACTTCATCAACTTCAGAACAGATCGCTCATAGCTCGCTTTGCACGAAGCTATGCAAATTTTGCAGCTCATCATGGAATGCTTGAAACTCCCCTCGGAGTAAGTTTGCTTGGTCTTGCATGAAGGCCTTCATGGCTACCGTGAACTCACCATACTCGCCCTCGAGACTGTTGACCCGCACCTCCAAAGTATCAAGGGTGTCCTGGACAGCGGACATTGAGGTTTCAAGTGTGGCCATGCGAGGCTCCAAGGCGTCTACGGAAGCGGCCTTGGACTTGCCGCGAGACTTAGCTTATGTGCGTCCCTCCTCGCGGCCACGCCTTGGTTCTGGTGGGACATCTACACCAAAAACACCCTGTTGCACTGGATTTGGAGGGTTGGTCATTGCTCGTGAGCTAACTTATGTGGGTCCAAACCTTAACTCTGATACCACCTGTCACAGGACGAGTTTTATTGCATAGCAACCCGTGTGGCATTTAGGCGACTTCTAATACACAAGTCGCTAAGTAAACCTTTGCGAACTTCTCAACTAGTCAAGCAAGAATGCTTTGCGGAAAATGCTAGAGAGAAGAGAGCAATGTGGCCAAATATATTTTATTACACACAAATAATAAATTACAAGAGATGTAGAAAGCTTGTGTGTGTTGTGTGTTGTGTGTGTGTTGGGTGGTATGGTGGGTGTTGTACAAATGAAGAATGCCTACCCATATTTATAGGTGTTGGAGTGCTAGATGTAAAGAGTTCCTAGCCACTTGCATAAATATCTAAGGATTTATGTGGAGAATCCGAGAAACTTCTAGCCTATGTACAATTTGTAGAGAAGTCTAGATCTTGGGCCATGGTGAGTGATTTACTAAGCGCACCATGGATGACTTGTTATGTTAGTGACTCATTTCTAAGCGCAGCCTGCTTCTAAGTACATCCTGCTTTTGTACTAAGTGCATCCCGTTTCTAAACGCACTGGACGTCAAGACATACTTTTACTAAGTAGACCAGTGTGCGCAGAATTAACCTCTGATTATGAGAGACTTGAGCGGCGCGTGACATTAAGCTTCTAATATTGACTCTATATCCCATTCTGTGCATACATAATTGTCCCCCGTATTAACTTTCGTTTGTCTAATGGGTAGTTCCCTCCCACTTATTTTCCATTTGTGAAGAATTATTAATTTGAAGCAAAGAGTTAAAAGATACCGCCGTACCAAAGATCCGAGGATCCGATTGATGACTCGCCAACCATTTTTTTTTTCTAAAAAACATTCTTATAGGTACGGCTAGGCCATATCTCCCCCATAAATCTTTGCATTGAATGCTCGTACCCCAAATGTTTATCAAGCTTTTCAAATTCATCCTTATTCTTATTACCGATCAACCCCAGAAACTCTACAAATCTTATAAGGACACCATCTATATATAACCAACGTGATATGTAAAAAATGATAAGTGATTGCACTGCCGGTGGTAGAATTAATTAGCTTAGTACACAGTTGATCATATGAATTCATTGACATTTCATATTATTCGATAAGAGGAGTGAAATTTGTTTCCTAAATGCAACAAAATTTGGAATGTAATGCAACTATTTAATGTAGATTATTTATAAATGATATGTGTCCAGTATTCAGTTACGAAGGATCCACTTAATTTATTTGCAGCAAGTAGATAAAAAATCATTTCTTGCTAGAGTAAAGGATTTCATTCAAGAGTTTTATAATATTAGTATAAAAAAATTACCCAAAAAACCAAATCTTCTTATACATATATATATATATATATATATACATATACATAAACACACACACACACACATATATATATATATATATATAAAGTTGGATTTTTAGTCAGCAGAACTGTATTGGGTCAAGCCCAAACTTCTGTTGAGAAATTGGACAAAATGGCTAAGGAAATTGAAGGAGATTTTGTATTGGGCCTTTTGGGGTTTTTGAGGAGGTTGGTCGTGTATTCCGCTCCGTGGACTGTAAGATGCGGGCCGGTGCCACTCCTTAGAGTCGAGCTAATTTTACGCCGAGTGATGTCTCCTATAGTTTCTT
Source organism: Citrus medica (assembly GCA_002013955.2). NCBI lineage: Eukaryota > Viridiplantae > Streptophyta > Magnoliopsida > Sapindales > Rutaceae > Citrus > Citrus medica. The sequence goes on from MKYO02026394.1 coordinate 24,710, forward strand.
TTATACAACATTAATGATGATGAAGCATCAAACTTTTCAACTCCATCACATTGTCTTATTGTTGTTTTTCTTAGCTTCTCTTATTGTTTCTTCTTCTTCATCATCACCAGAAAAGTCCTCATGATTATTGTTATTCAAATTAAAAGTACTCTCTACTTCTTATCTACTCTCTTCTTCTCCTCCTACTCCTAATCCAGCAGCTCCTCTGCTGTTTGCGCTTCCAATGGCACTGCTGGACACTCCCCCATCACTAAATACAAGCCCAAGATGTATTTAGTAATTTAGAGAAAGTATTTTTTTCCTTTGACAAGAAAATATAAATCGATGAGTAGTATTTTTAAATATAATTATAAATCGTATAGTAGTATTTCTACCTTTTTCTTTTCTATTATAACTGGGATCCTCTCCTAACTTCTCGTTGCCTTTATAATCTAGTGACATGGAGCAAAATCCAAAATTGAATGGTCAAGATTGAATTATACAAAAATAAATATTTTAGTAATTATGAAACTTATCGTTTATTACCTATTTTTAAGTTTTCTCTCATCGTAGAATTACTGTTTTCTCTCATTGCAATTTTGCTTCACTCGTCGTTAATCAATGGGGAAAAAAAGGTCCTCCATCTCTTTTAAGGGAAACAATTTTTTTTTTTTTTGAGTATTCTAAAAAATAAAATCACAATCTCTCTTCTTTGCTCATCTTTGTTTTCTTTTCTTTTAATTGATTTTGATGCAAAAGAAGTTTTTTAGAATTATTAAAAGTGGTAGAATAAAGAAGATAGTGAGAGGAGAGAGAAAGATGAAATTTGGTGGATTTATTTTCAAGAAATTCCTTAAAAGAAAACTAATAAGCGCGTAGATCAGCTAGTAATGATTTGTTTTAACTTAACTAAGGTTATTAATTCGAGGTTTGAGATTGCAGTCGCCTTAAATATTTTTTGAGAGGGTTTTGCCACCTTAATAGTCCTACCCGGCTTGAATCTAAAATAGTTTGGGCCTAATGTAGCCTTCGTATACTAGATGGTTTAACATACTCAAAAAAAATTATTTAAAAGGATATGTTTTCATAGTTATTACTCTATTAATTACCACATAACTTAATTTTGACCACTCATTTATGTTTATGCCACATGTTATTGAATTTGCAAAAGTTAAGGAGAGGTTAGAGAAAAGAAAAATGGAGGAAAAAAAGAAATTGGTGTCAAAGAATAGTTTAGAGTTCTTGAACAAGGTTTGCATGAAGAGAGCCAGCTATAACTTTTTACGTTTTTATTCACTTCGTAAGTATCTTCCACAATATAAGTATGATGTGTATATGTTTATATAATTATATGGGGGTGCTTTTCCCCTACAGTAATTAACATATACCATTTATCTCCCTACTGTTTTTATAATAGCCAAAAACCCTCATGACAATATTATCCTTATTTTTAATTATTCTTTTATTTACATTTATTATAAATTAAATAACTTACATGAAAAAAACTAAATAAAAAAATTAAGTATTAAAAGCAAAATATACATGTTTTGATATGAGCAAAAAATTAATAATAATTTTTTTTTCTTGTAATTATTTATTTTGTGAACATTTTTTATGATAAATATTTTGTAATATTTTAACATTAAATGTAAAAAGTATAGGCAAAATATTTTAATATTTATCTTATAATAAATTTTTATTTTTCATTCAAGTTTTCTTATAATAATTTTTTTATCATTTTATAATAATTTTCTTATATATTTATTATAAAAAATTTCACAAAATAAATAAGTACAATAAAAATTTTATTATTAATTTTTTTCTCATATCAAAACATATATTTCTTATTTTTAATACTTAATTTTTTTATTTAATTTCTATTCATGTAATTTATTTAATTTATAATAAAAATAAATAAAAGAGTATTTAAAAATAAAAATAATATTATAAATTTATGCTGTCAAAAAAAAAATCCTTTACTTTTGGAAACAGAGTGAAACTAACCATCCAACATTCGGATCAAATTTCCGACCAGGGATAAGTCTTGTTATATTATCAACCAAGTCAAAATTCCTTCACTATATATATTTTTTAACTCTTGATTTGCAGCAACCCGCAATCGGATCTAAAGCTCCGAAACAAAATATTGCTTTTATAAATCACTTTCCTTCGCCTCCAGGTTTGGCGTGTCGCCATGGCAAAAGTTTGAATATTCCACACAGCAGAATTGATACAACTGATTTTTTCCACTTGCCACACAGCAGAATTTAACCATCCCACATTCGGAACAAATTTCGGATCTAATACTAAGTACCATTGCGAGGATATTACATTATTTTTCCTTTTCTTTTCTATCGGGTATGTCCCACTTAGCTACTTTTTCATCTGCAGCAACAGCAACCCACATTCGGATCAAAAAATCCGATATAGGCCATACCACATACGGGGAAAAAAAAAAAAAGAACCTATATGGGCGATACCACTTTCGGATAAAAAAATCCGATAAATCCTTATAAATCCTTGCGCTGAATGCTCACGCCCCAAACACACACGAAAACAAAATGTCCCTTACTTCAAGTCTCCAAGCATTTTTCACTTCAATCATAACCTTCATATGCGGCCAACTCCCTCCTAGCTCAAACCCGCCGCCGTCTTCTTCTTCGACCGATGATGACTCGGAATCACAGCAAGTTGCTGCTCCAATTCCAAATACAGAGCAAAAGATCAACCCAAACCAGTTTCTGCTCCAGTGGCAAAATGTCGTGCTGGCATTTTGCTTTACATCAACTATTGAAATAGCTGTCCTGTTTGAACAAACCAAATCCCCACTCTCTGTTTCTTTCTATTTGCTCTCTTTCGTCATCTTAATCATCTTTCTTTCACTCTTTGTTGCAAAATCTGTTCGCCAGAATTTTACTGCCACATCACAAGTGTTGGAGGGAGTTGCAGTATTGCTTGCTGCCACTTCATTCATCATCACTATTACAATCCCATTTCCACTCTGGCTCAAATGCACCGCTTGGGCTCTGTATGCTCTCTGCTTGATCATCATCGTCATATGCAACAAACTCATGTAGTTTTAAAAACTGAAAATGATTTGTCCAATACAAATATTATTGTTCATTAGTGTTGTTGAGGAGTACAATACACACACACTCTTCTTCCTGGGGTTGTAGCTGTTGTCCTTATGTACTATTCATGATACACAGCATGTAAGAATTCTTAAGAATCCATTTGTATTATTGTCTCTATTTATGTACGAGTCTTTAGTTTTTTATCTATTTGTTGTTGTTTTATAATTTTGCTCTAACTTGCTTTTCAAGTGTAGTGGACTGGTTGTTGTTTCCCCCCCCCCCCCCCCCCCCCATGGACTGGTTGTTGTTTTTTTTCCCCCCCTCAAATGTTAATTTTGGCAGCCTTATCTGAACTGAGTTCAATCTAGCATCATTTCTTACTCATTTATTTGCCCAAAATCACCATGACAACAGGGTCAATGATCCAAATCTGTTGTGTACAAAAACACACGCACCCAAATGATTCACCATACATGTACAAAAAGGGACACATAGACGGCAGAAATTGCTTTGGGTCAAGCCCGTAGTTTTGTTGAGAAATTGGACAAAACGATGTAGAGCGAAATTTGAGTGGAGGTATTAGTATCCCCTTAAACTTGTCATATAATCCCTCTTCTGAAAGCATCCCATTAAATGCATACATAGATCACACTACTCTTAAATCTTAATAACACCTATTTTAATTCCTTAAGAAACCCCGTATTTATGTATTTATTTATATTTCTACAGGAATCTTGTTAGGACCTTGTTAAGAACAAAATTCTTTTTCAACAAACCCTTTTCACACCATTTATTCACGCCACTCTTAATAATACCTATTTTAATTACTTAAGTAACCGTGTGTATTTATATTTCTACAGAAATCTAGTTAAGAATAAAATTATTTTTCAACAAATCCTTGTGCGATCAATGGGAAGCACTTCTTTGGCTTTTTAACAACTATTTGCGTTTAGATTCTTTTTAATACACCGAATTTATTACATATATGTCTTTTTAATACACCGAATTAGGATATATAACTATCAAAATTTTGAAAATAAGTGTCTCGAAATACTGATTAACTAGAAAATAATGAAGGGGTTTTTTTTTATTAAATTATGGTCATCCTATGTGTGATGGATGAGAATGATGATCATGACATAGAAGTTTAATTAAAAAAGATATATAAAATGCTTTAATTATTTGTATTTGTTCTCAAAGTTTAAAATGGCAAAATTTATTGACAACTAACGAGCAATTTGTTGAATTACGAATGTCACTTACCGCCAGTTGACCCAACATACATCAGTGGGTAAGTCGGGAACTTCTAGTCGTCAACGGCCATAAGATCAGCACTACCGCCGGTCAGTTAATTGCAGACTTTATTATTGACTCCGTAAAACGAGCAGAGCAAAATTTGATGTGATCCAAAAACTATAAAACAAGATGAAATATGCAGATTACAGTAACTGAAAAAGCATGCATCCATCAGCTAGAAAAAGTTTTAGCTGTATCATGATGAGATATTCACCTGTGAAGCATCAATGAACGTAAGAAACATAGAAGCCATTCTCTTCCAAATGCCCAAAACCAAAAGGCAGCATGTACAGATATGCCCAGTACTATTTTTCATAACAGTCGAACATTTGATGCAGCATGTACAAATCTTAATCCATATAACTGAAAACAGCTTTGAAAACAGCAGCAGAAACATAGCAAATCAAATTTTCAGGTACTTGTTCCACAGTAAAGTAAGAAGTGACGAATACGATCAAATTACCTAGTAGTTCAAATATTGACATATTGCATACTTTCAAATACCGAATTAAGGATAAACAGCGCTTAACTATCATGAAAATTTCTTTATTTCTACAATTATGACTTTCTTATAAAGAATGAATATGAAAATTTCTTTATTAATCCGGACTTCTTGGCAACCACCCAAATATCTAATAAATAGGCAAAGCCAAAAATAGGTATGAAACCGAGAAAATCTCATTAGCATTCTTACCAAAAGATATATAACCCCTTTCCGCTAGTAGATTTCGTTGGTTTTAACAGTGAGAAAGGTATTATACATTCACAGAAAGATGATATGTACGGTAAGAAGAGATGACACGGATTGCCACGTCAGAGCAATTATCATATATAGCATGAGATGATTTGATGACAAAATTTCGCGCTCGCGCTCAAAACCCATTATCAAACGTTTCTTATACAATTATTGCTAAACCATAAGAAATTTCTTTCAACCCTTTCTCTTTCACTATCAAAATCCATGAAGCACTATACTAGATTGATATGATAGCAACAATAAATACAGTGAGAGAGTTCAATGTTGTTAAGATTATATGTTGAGTCAAATTGCCATGTAAGCAAAGTGCTTAGTCAATTGCCAAGCTGGCATATTGTCACGCAAAGTAATATTAGCTTTTGAAGTTTGATAAATTTCCGCCAAGAAGTTGTTGTAATATATTAGTTAGTTTCCAGCTCATGCTTTGCATACTGAAGAAGGATCCAAACTATGCTATAAATACCTCTTGTAATATTTAGATTGTTTTTGAGCTTAATAAGAATCATTCTTCAGTTTCTAGATATCTCTCTCTCGTTAAACATTTTCCTTTATTTTCTTGTTAATCAAACAGAGCATAATATTTTAACTTGGTATCAGAGCTGTTCTTTTGTCATTCTAATAGCTTTAACAAGCTCAAATTCACAGCCTAGCTCTACTTTCCTCTTCACCTCTCTAGTTAAGCTAGATTGCACTAATTACACGATTTGGAGGCAACAAGTGCTCTCTTCGATTTGTGGAAATGGCCTTGAATGCTACATTGATGGATCCAAACTCTGTCCTGATCAATACATGCCTTCTAAGTCTGGATTTGCTAGTTCTTCGAATACTGAAGCTCTAGAGAATCCTAAATATGGAGCATGGAAACGTCAAGATCAACTTCTTTTTAGCTGGATCATGTTCTTAATGAGTGTTGACATACTCAGTCTTGTGGTAAGCTCTCAAACTTCCTTTGAACTTTGGAAAAGTCTGGAAAAGCAATTTGGATTTGAATCTATGGCAAAGAAGGTTCATCTGAAAATGTTTCTTAGTAATTCAAGGAAAGGATCTTTATCAATGACTGAGTATTTTATAAAACTCGAAACTGTCACTGATGGCCTTGCATTAGCTGGTAGTCTTGTGAGTGACATTGATCTCATTACTCATCTTATTACTGGATTAGATATTGAGGCAGACATGTTAAATATGGATCTAAGTGAAGCATATTCTATGCTGTTAACACATGAAGCTAGGCTTGAGATTAGTAAGTTCAATGGGAATAAAGAAATCAAAAGCAATTATATAGCAAATGTAGCTCAGGCTTGAAATTTTCAGAAGAAAGGAGGTAACTCTAATAATCTTCAAGGAAACTGGAACAAAAGTGATGGCAATGGAATTTTAATTTTGGAAGATGCAGCTTTACTGGAAATGGAAAGGGAAACTATCAAGGACAAAATTCAAGCAAAGGCAATAACTGGAATGGTAACTTCAGAGGCATCCCTGGTGGATTCAACAATGGTTATGGCAGAGGAGGTCCTAGTTCTGCTGGTATTGTTTGTCAAATCTTCTTCAAATACAACCATACTACTGCTGAGTGCAGGAATTGATTCAACAAGAATTTCATCCCAAATTATCAACCTCACAGTTATTTTCTAGGTCAGCATCAGGGACCACGAGCAGCCTATACGGTAACATCTGAAGTAGCAACAGATCAAGGTTGTTACATTGACAGTGGAGCAACTCACCATCTTACCAGTTCTGTGCAAAACATGAATGATGGTAAGCCTTACTTAGGCTCCAACTACTTACTTATATAGGAAATGGTCAAGTTTTACAAATCACACATGTTAGTTATACTTGTTTTTACGCTTCATTTGGCTCATATCTTCACCTTCAAGGCATATTACGCGTTCCTAAAATCACTAAAAACCTCATCAGTGTCTCTAAACTCCTTACTGATAATAACATTACTATCGAGGTATATTTCTGATGTTTGTTTTGTTAAGGACAGGGTGAAGGAAACACTGTTGGCTCAGGGGACTGCTAATCAGTGTGTCCAAACTCCTTATTGATAATAACAATTCATTTCATAAATTTTAAAGTAAATGGTAATATTCATTATCATAACTGCTTAAATAGAGATGGAGTACTTGCAGATAACAAGCAAACAGCATAAAAAGTCCAGTCAACTTATTTGAGTATTGACTGACATAGGATTGTTATGATGACAACAAAAGCGATGGCAAGAAGAAGTATAGCAATTTTTTTCAATACTTGGGGTGCAAAATTAAACTTGCAGCCAATAAATTTTGCGACAAAGAGGGAATGAAAGACTAGTAAGAAAAAAAATGAGAACAAATTGAATAAGGGTGTGATGAGGGGGGGGGGAGGGGGGGGGGGGGGGGGGGGGGGGATGTTGGGGTTCCGTTTGTGCAGACAGAAGGCCAATTTCAAGAGCCCACGCATAGCAAAATGTCATGACAGCTTCTTGCATTTGAGGCCACGATTGATGTGTTGAGATATATCTGGAGGAGGTTGGGACATCATGAAGCTTATGTAATTGAAAAAAAAAAAATGCCTAAAAGACTCGGTGTGATATGTAATGGACTTGTTTGTGTGTCATGAGCATGTGTTGTGTTTAGAGACTATAGAGGGTCTTCGGAACTCTAATCGGATTATGCCTCGTGCGGGGAGATTAAAAGACTTTGATTTTGTTAATTTTGTTAATTATAATAAGTTAACATTTCTAACTGCAATTCAATCTGTCGGATCCCAAAGTTCGATAGTTGGGCTCCTCTGTTTCCTTAGTCAAAAAAGAATTAATTGTTTTTCCCTTTTCTATTTTTTCTAATTTGTAGTTCCAAGCCCGTCACTATCCTAATCCTGCCTGTCAAATAAATAAATAAATAAATAAAGCAAAGAATTGCTGAAATTCTTTTCCTTTACTTTTCAAGGAAACAGAGGGAAGCTACTAACCATCCAACATTCGGATCAAATTTCGGAGCAGGGATAAGTCTTGTTTTATTATCAACCAAGTCAAAGTTCCTTCACCACAATTTTTTTTTTCTTTTAACATTTGATTTGCATCAATCCGCAATCGGATCAAAAGCTCCGAAAGACAATATTGCTTTTATAAATCACTTTCCTTTGCCTCTGGGTTTGGTGGGTCACCCTGGCAAAAGTTTGAATATTCTGAAGGGTCAATTGATACAATATGAATTGATTTTTTTTCCAATTTCCACACATCACAAGCTAAACCATCCCACATTCGGAACAAATCTCGGATCTAAATACCAAGTACCATTGTGAGGATATCAGTACGTTACATGATTCTTCCTTTTCTTTTCTGACGGGTGGGTCCCACTAAGTTATTTTCTATTTTGTTAAAAATTATTAAATTGAAGCCAAGTGTTGCATAAATAAGCTTTTAAGTGGTTGTAATTTCCTGTCCGGTCCTCTTACCTTTTAAAATATTAAAGAGCAATCAAACTACCATTGATCGGAGGATCCGTTAATGACTCGCCATTCTCTTTTATTCTTATAGGTGACACTGACAGCTACGAGAAAACAAACAAAGCCACAGTCCAAACGTTTGTAAAATGCCCTTTACTTTTTCATCAGCAGCAGCACCAACCCACATTCGGATATCCGATATAGGCCATATCTCCCCTATAAATCTGTGCATTGAATGCTCGTGCCCCAAACACACACGAAAACAAAATGCCCATTGCTTTAAGTCTCCAAGCATTTTTCACTTCAATCATAACCTTCATATCCGGCCGGCTCCGCCCTAGCTCAAACCCGCCGCCTTCTGCTTCGTCGACTGGCGATGACCCAGAATCTCAACAAGTTACTGCTCCAGTTCCAAATACTGAACCAAAGATCAACCCAAACCAGTTTCTGCTCCAGTGGCAAAATGTTGTGATGGCATTTTGCTTTACCTCAGCTATTGAAATAGCTGTCCTGTTTGAACAAACTAAATCATCCCCACTCTCTGTTTCTTTCTATTTGCTCTCTTTCGTCATCTTAATCATCTTTCTTTCACTCTTTGTTGCAAAATCTGTTGGCCAGAATTTTACTGTCACCTCACAAGTGTTGGAGAAAGTTGCAATATTCCTCGCTGCCACTTCATTCATCATTACTATTACAATCCCGTTTCCACTCCGGCTCAAATGCACCACTTGGGCTCTGTATGCTCTCTGCTTGATCATCATCGTCATATGCAACAAACTCATGTAGTTTTAAAAGCTGAAAATGATTAGTCCAATACAACCATCATCATTCATTTGTGTGGTTGAGGAGTACAAGACATACATACTCTTCTTGCTGGTGTTGTAGCTTCTGTCCTTATGTACTATTCATGATACACGGTATGTAAGAATTGTTAATCTTCATTTGTATCATTGTGTGTGTGTGTCTGTACAAGTCTTGGTTTTGGACTTATTCGTTGTTGTTTTATATTTTTGCTTCAATTTGCTTTCAAGTGTACTGGACTGGCTATTGTTTTTCAGATTTTAATTTTGGCAGCTTTATCCGAAGTGAGTTCACTCCACGTCTCCACCATCATTTCTTACTCATTTATTTTCTCAAAAACACTATTACAACATGTTTAATGACCCAAATCTGTTTTATACAAAAACACACACACACCCAGATGATTCACTATGCATGTACAAAAACGGACAGACAGATGGCAGAAATTGCGTTGGGTCAAGCCCATAGTTCTGTTGAAAAATTGGGCAAAAAGAAGTAGAAGGAAATTGAATGGAGGTGTTAGTACCCCTTTAAGGAAATATATACATAAATCAGACTATTTTAATTCCGTAAGGAAATTGAAAGAACAAAATTCCTTTTTAGCGAAACCTTTTTACATCATTTATTTTGCAGCTCTTGTGCGGTCAATGGGAATCACTTCTTTGGGTTTTGAACAACTATTTGCGTTTAGATTCTTTTTAATATACCGAACTTATTACATATAAGTCTATTTTGCATTTTGGTTTTTTGGTTACTTTCTTGGGGAAAAATTTAGGATACAAGTGTCAAAATTTTGAAGATAAGTGCCTCGAAGTACTGATTTACTAGAAAATAATGGACTTTTATTGAATTATGGTCATCCTTAAGAATGAAGATCGTGATATAAAAGTAAATTGAGATAAGGATTTAACTAGATTTTTTTTAAGGATGCTAGTGACTCAAGTAAATTTTGTAATTATGGATTCGACAAAGCCCATGAATACGAGTCCTTTAGAATTTATCTTATTTTGTTATTTTAATAAACTTTAATTTTATTTTATTATTCTCCATGTTTTTTTAATTATTTGTATTTGTTCTCATAAAGTTTAAAAAGGCAAACTTTATTGACAACTGCTCGTCTGAATACTTATATAAGATTTAATCCCTGGAATTTGTCTGAGTTGCGAACGTCACTTACCACCACCACTTCCAGGAACTGAAAAAACATGCATCCATCAGCTAGAAAATGTTTTAGCAGTATCAAGAAAAGAAATTCACCTCCGAAACAGCAAAGAACATAACAAAACATACAAGCCATTCTCTTCCGAATGCCCAAAATCAAAAGGCAGCTATAGATTTTAATTAAAATCAAATTATTGAACACCAAATATACCATTTTGTAAGTAGCAACTGCTATATCCATGTATTTCATGATATGCAATAAATCTATTTCAGAGGAGTAAACTTTCAGGCGGACATACCCTGTAGCCGAGAAGTGAATGCCTGCTTGTATAACTGTAATGCAAAGACATCTGCAGCTGCTTGTTACACTGGAATCATTAACAACAGAGCTATATTTCATAACGGTCAAACATTTGATGCAGCATTTTCAGATCTTAATCCATGTATCTGTATTATGAACTTTGACATGTCCGACTAGACTACATGCTACACAACCAAACGACCAATCATATCAAGAGCATATATATTGAATTGCACAGGAGCTGTTTCAATTACATTTCCCCTTCGTCCCAAAGCAGAAGAATAAATGCATGTTAAAATGCAATGCAGGATGTCTGAATCCTTATTTTGCGCGTTATGCAAGAGAAAATTGTGAGAACTTATGCAAATGCAAACAATTCAAAATAATTATGACAAGGAACAGTTGTGAAAGAAAAGTTATAAATGATAACCAATACAGGTATAAGGTTTTACGCTATAGGCAATCCACAGACAACCAGTCTTGTAATACAACTGTTAGGTGTTTACAGAACTACACTCTTTCCTTTTTTCCATTTCAACAGTGGTAGTCAAGTCTAACCATAGCAGTAGTCAAGTCTAACAATCTTGTAATACAATTGTTCAATGTTCATAACCATACACTTGATGTCAGAGGAACGCATACAACAGTTAAACACACTAGATCAGTCCATGTAATAAAAGGTAAAGAAAGAAACTAATTACAAAACAAAAGGAAAAGGATTACAGCAAATAAGGGGAAAAAGGGAATTTGACAGCCATGAAAAAAGCAGCAGAAACTATAGCAGCATCAAATTTTCAGGTAGTTGCCCCACAATAGGTAGTTATTTTCGGCATCAACCTTTCAGGTAGTACATAGTAGATTAAATATTGCATACTTTTGAATACCAAATTTTCCTTGATCAAATTGCAGAATTCTTTGACACAACCAAATCTCAAGAGGAAGTACTTCCCACTACCAAAATTTCTGCTAGTAAAAAGTACCAAGGATAAACAGTGTTAAAGTAAAATACTTCCCTATATTAGAAGAGCAAGGTAGAGAGATCTGAAGATGGTGAGGACAGAAAAATTGTGTTATGAGTTTTCCCAAGTCTGTTATCATGGCTTTGGTATCCCCAAGAGTTGCATCCTTCTCCTAAGCACCGAGTTGTGAAATCAAATTGTAAAAGCCAACATCACAAAAATAAAAAACAAGCTAAAGCATACAACTCATTTCCAGCATGTTGCCTTGATCCAGTATAATTTCATCATAATCGACCCATAGGAAAGTTATTCCTAAACCAAATGAATAATGAATAAAAGAAACAAATAGCATCTTTGTATTTGTGTAATGTCACCTTAAAGTTCTAAAGTTTCTTTTATCTTCCTCGGATGTTTTCAACACATTTTATCTGAATTTGTATTATATCACTATTACCTTCAATATCTGATTGAGGATGGTAGCCTGACACAGGTTGCACCAAGTGTGGACATCTTAGCCGCCTCAAAACACATTAATGGGTATGCATTGGTGTCAGGAAGTTCAATGTCTTGCCCACATGTAGCAGGAATAGCAGCTCTTTTCAAATCTCTATATTGAGACTGATGCCCAGCAGCCACAAGATCATGCACTAGTTCTTACTGGTCAGTCAATTTCAGACCATATGTAACACAAGGGGTGACACTGCAGCTTTCCAATCTGGAACAGACAGAATGAACATAAACGAGAAGGGCTCAACATGGAAGGCAACAGACCCATTTGACATGCAGGCATGTAAATCTGAACAAGGCAATTAATCCAGGGCCAGTATTTAATATTACAACAGAGGACTATATTCAATTCCTCTGCATCATGGGTCACAAAAATGCATCAATTAGTAGATTGCGAAAACCAATATCAACTGCATGAAAAATAACCATCTCGGACCGAACCTTAACCTCCCATTTATTGCTATCCCCAAATCTCCATAAAAATAAGAGAGTGACAGCAACAAGAAAGGTGACAAATGCAGGTACAATAATCAGTTTTCAAAGCTCTAGAGGAGGCACTATGTGGAACAAAAATGACAGTCAATCTTGAGTTCTATGTTTCAACATGACCAACAAAATTCTTTCCCTCAAAATTTACTACTGTTCCACATAAATTCTTTCAAATGGAAAAACAGAACACCTTAGACCTTATAGGATCATCTAAATCAGCACAGAAGACTACGAACAAAAGTATATATTTGACCATATCCAACATTCCCCTAACTTACAAAAATGTTTCTTGCACTTCATAGCCACTCCAGCAACCAATTTTTCAAAAAAGGCAGTGACAATAGAATGAAAGTCTGTCATTAAAGATATCAACATATTACTCTAGACAAGTTTCTCCCTCCGTGCACTGACTTCCCTACTCAGATAAATCGTGTTCATTGAGATACTCTCTAAATAAACAAGGAACATAAGAGAAACTCTAAATAAAACAGGAACACAAGACAATTGAAGCAACTGCAAACAACTGCTTTCTTAAAATATAGTTTTCATACATCACAACAAGATTAACCTCCTCATAAATAGTCTCTTTAAGTCCATAGCAGGAAATTAAAAAGACAAAATAATAATGTAACCAACCAAAAGGAGCTGTCGGGCAACTACAAAGGGTCATTCCCCAGTAATCCATCAAATCTAAGCAGAATAATACTTTGATTTTAAAATACAATGTAGGATAAGAATTGTGGGTAAGATGCTATTTGCTTGCTAGTTTGATTTGCCACAAGTCCAGAATAATTTGATCCGTCACAAAATCAGGATCAATTTCAGAATGCTTAAAAGTTAGAATGAAGAAAGCCAAAGGAAAATTCAAAAGACCTGAATTAACAAAATAAATAACCACAAGACAGAGGGCCAGAAAAAGGACCTCTCGAATAACATCCATTTTTTCTTTCTTGATAACCTAGATTCCCACACCAACCTGGACCATAGGTCCACACTGGCAACGTCCTAAACTGGGGGTTCAGCCAGGCGCCCCAACCCCATGACCTATGAGGCAAGAAAGGCTGGAGAACCTAAGACCTCAGTACAGCCAAGCGCTAGATCCCAAGCCGAGACCAACTGGGCTGCCGCTTAGGGGGTGAATGTCATCAATTTGATTTGGCTATCATCAAAGCAACCTCTGTACTACAACATAATAGATAAAGGAATGCTGTATATCACACTTCTTGCTTGAAATCCCGCACAAAACAACTTAAGCAAATGTTACCACTTCTTCAAATAATTATCTTTGAGTAAGAGAAAATAACATGAGGAGATAATTCCTTGACAGAAAAAAAGAAAACTATGATATCCAATATACCTCTATATCCACTACCAATTGCTAGCTATTCCAAAGCCAATTGTAGACACCAAAAAATTAAGTTTAAAAAGCATTTATTCGCAAAATTTGAATATGGCTACAGAAATTATTTTCTACAAATATGACAATTCTTTTTCAGCCATGTTCCCTATCCTGCCGTGAGAAAATGTCACTAATCCCACATACAATTTGCAAAACAAAACCATCCAGATGGTAGATTGAAGAAGCAAATAGCGGGTTAATTGCAGATGTAACATTTTTGCTAATAAAAATGCCAATAAAGCAGAAAAAAGATCGCATTCTTACAATTCAAAGAATAAAAAGAACACTGTGCAAAGCAACTGACAGAAGCAAAAGATAAGGTTCCGTGGCTCTACTAAAAACTTTTCCTAATGCCATATTATCTGGACTAATGAAAAATATATTTTAAAGCAAAATACACCCACTTGTTTGTCTGCCCCATTCTTTTGGCAGTGGAAACCTACCAACTACAGAGGCAGCAAATAGCATCTTGATCTTGTAAAGAAACAAGGGAAGGGTAAACAAATACCGCATTCAAAAGTGTGAAGATCTTCCTTTCTCACCAATCCGTTCAAAAAAGTGACATCAATATAAAAAGAGTCAAAGGGAAAATATAAAATTTTAAATTTAACATTTCAAAAATCAAGAAAATGGGGAATAGAGGTAGATTGCTCATACCCATCAAATGTAAATCGTATAGAAATAAAAGGGCATCTAATCCAGACGTTACACACCATCACATTACGAATGTATCGGTCTTCTTTCGAAAATTAGGGTTTCGCAATTACACAACACATTGGAAATCTTTCGTTAATTAGGGTTTGAATTGAAAGTGAGCCTCTGATAATTGTGTTGATTAAAGAAGAGAAAGGGGAGAACGAGTAGGGATGCTTTATAGACACTTGCGACGCAGGCATTACGCAGCGCGCGAACGCCTTTTTTTTATTATTTTATAAATTGGTTTCTTTGACGGTTTTGAAAGCGTACCGTTTTCCCTAATTCAAAATTCAAAAACTATTTGAAATTTAAAAAGAAAAGAAAAGTGGCCTTTTGAAATCAGATTTATTTTGGGTTTGGGCCCAAACCTGTTTAGCTTTCAATTGACTTTCTTTGAATGTGAGAAGAAAAGTTAGACTATTGGCACCCCTCAAATATCCTCTTCAAACCCCCTTTTCGTTTTATTTATTTTTATTTCAACAATACCTTTTTTATCAACACTTCTAATTTATTATTATTTCTTTTTAAAGTTATTTTCTCACTCTTAAATCATAGTCTTCTATTTATTTTCTTTGCAACATTCAATAAAAAAATTTAATTGATAAATTTATCAATGAAAATCATTAACTTGAAAATCATGGTCTGAAAACAATTTCAAATATAAAAATAGTTTATCTGCAACAGACATAAAATAATATTGAAAAGAAATTATTTTAAATTTAGGCAAATAAAGTAGATATATGAGAGGTCATATGACATATCTCAACTCACAAAAAAAAAGGTTAAGAGAATGATGGATGATGAATCAGTTTGAAAAAAAAATAAATTATTAACAAGCTTGTGTGGGTTTAAGAGTTAAAAAAAAAAGAAAAAAGAAAAAAGATATTGAATGGTTTAATTAGATTTAAATTGGTCCTTAGCTGCAATTTTAGTAAAAAAAAATAAAATAAAATAAAAAGGTTTTATTAGGATAACGAAAGGGGCGCTATAGCTCCATTATAAAACGAAACCCAAAATATCATATTTTAATTGACTTTCTTCCATGTTTTCATTGGGTTACAAAGCCCACCAATACTTTAGTCTTGCTTTCACATTAAATTATTAATTTATAGTAGGATATTTATTTAGTTTTTGTATTTTAAATTAAGAGTTTGCTCAATCTTTATATTTTTAAAAATAATATCTTTTTTATTGAGTATGTGATATTTATGTCCTTTATTTTTTCTTTACTTTATAATCCTTACTACAATTTTAAAACAATATTCAATACGTTTGTAAAAATCTTGTTAATAATTATTTATAAAAAAATATTTTTAAATTAATCCTAAAAGTGAAATAACAACAAAAAAATTAAATTTATTTTTATTTTACTTGTAGGTTAATTTGTTAATTAATTATTTTTATAGATAAATTAATTAATATTTCCAAGATCATAGTTGTAAAAGATATTATTATAAAAGTAAAGTAAAATAAGAGCATGAGAGTCACATATTTAACAGTAGTGGTGTCTTGATGTATTTTTTAAAATAGCGGAACTAATCGAATACTTAACCCAAAAATAAGGACTAACGAACATTTACCCTTAGTGTGATAAAAACTAAAAATCTTAGGTGTTGAACTAAAAAAACTCATTCGTAGAAACTGGCACTACTACAAAAATGTAAAACAATGACCCATATGTTACGACGATTCTTCTAAACAACTGTCATTAAAGATAATACTATCTTTTATACAACGTCATTATATGTGTAGTTAAAAATAATATTACTTTTAATGACGGTTTTTTTAATAACCGTCATTAAAAATAATAATTTTTAATGATAGTTTTTATATGAAACGGTCATTATATGTGTAATTAAAATAATACTACTTTTAATGATGGTTTTTAAAAAACCGTTATTAATAATTTTTAAGGATGATTTTTACATGAAACACACATTATTATATGTGTAATTAAAATAATACTATCTTTAATGACGATTTTGTTAAAAACCGTCATTGAAAATAAATTATTTTTAATGACGGTTCTTAACAAAACCGTCATTGAAAGTCATAATTTTTAACGACCGTTATTATATATAACGGTCATTATATATATAATTAAAATACTTTTAAATTTAATGACGGTTCTTCAAGAACCGTCATTAAAAATTGACATTTTTAGTGACAGTTGTATAAAACAACTGTCATCGTATATATTAATGTAGTTATAAAAAAAAAATTGGCCTTATGCTAAACAGCAAATCCCTAAAATTACAGATAATTTGTAAACATTAAAAGCAATCGCGCGCGCGCGCGCGCAGCCCCTCTTTCTCGTGCTCACTCTCTACTATGTCGAAGTCAACACTATAGCACTCTTACGCACTCAAGAAAACTCTAACCCATATCCAAACCCTTGCCGTCGAAGAAAACCCAATCCTTAATGGCTTGAAATTAAAGCCTCCACCGTCAATCACCATAGAACCAAATAAACCCTAGCCTTACCATCACTCTTCGTTTGACTCGCTGAAGAAAGCACTCTATTAGGTGAGTCTCTGCTGTTTGATAATATATCTGCACTCTTTGTTGGTCGAAGCTTTTAGACAATTGCTTTGATTCAATTGCTTCGATTGGTTAGTTCTCTGTGATTAATTAGTTAGTTAGTTACTTTTAATTTCATTTTTTCATCTCTAACAGTTAATTTGGGAGTCGATTTCTCTGTCGGATTTGTAATTTTTGCTACGGATAAAAAACATCTTGAAGGTTTTTTCATATCTAACAACTTGAACTATAATTTATTTTGTGCTGTTAATGTTCAATTTTTTTTCTTTTTTATTAGTATGACAATTAGTCGAATGTGCTTGCACATAAAACAATCTTTTAACTTGGCGTTGGAATGTTTGTTTTGAGTTGTGTCCCCTTAATCAGTGACCATACAAAAGTTCCCCATGATAAAGTGTTTAGCCCTATTAATGCCATAAAGTCTTGCTCTCAATTTTTCTGATTATGCCTATGGATTGATTACCTATTTCATTTACAAATTCAATTGGCAAATGTACAATGCCTGCATGACACTCACATTTGGGATTATGATGGCAGTCATTATGAGGAAGAAGGTTAGAATAACATCAGTGGAAACATCTAGGAGAAGGTATGTACTGTCAAGCTCTTTGTTAGAATCATCACGAAATTTATATTGGATCATGGCTGTTCTATCTGATGCATTTTGGATTTGCTCTTGCTAGACATGCAAAAACCTGTAAAATGTATTTTTTTTCCCCATTTTAGATTTACTATCTAGTATCTTGTAGGTTTAATCTAAAATAGAAACCATTCAGGATACTGGACACAAATATAACGAAGAGAAAAGATGTTAGACTTTAGTATTCAACCTTTTTTTTTAAGCCATATTTCTAGACCCCAAGTTTATGTCATGATAATTGTGTGATTGATAAGATATTTTGGTTTTGGACTTTATCTCATGGATTTAGAGTTCGATTATATTTGGAAGTGGAATAATGCATTCATTTACATATGATGTTTGATGAAGTTCCCATAAAATTAATTCAATTATATATGTTTATGGTTCTAAGGAAGCAGGGCAAAAATTTTATCAGTGGGTTGATTTCACTAGTTCAAGTTAGTAAAGCAAAGAAATTGTCTTTTTGCACTTTAACTTTCCTCCATTTAAGGTAAAAAAAATTATTGAAGCTTTTGGAAGTGAATTGTTCATTTTGTTTGTGCACTTATGCAGATGGATCTACTTTTGGCTGCTTAACCCTTCCTCACTTATATTTTTTTAGTTTAAATTGCAGTATTTTGCTGCTGTGCAACAGCACAAGAGGCTGTTTTATTGTTGTTTCTGTAAAAACACAGCACCAGGAAGCGTCTAGGTAATGTTTCGCTGCTGTTATGCAGTAAAAACAACACCTGAAAGTTTCTAGGTGCTATTTTTATTGCTGTTTACGCAGAAACACAGCACCTAAAAGTGATTTTAGGTTCTGTTTAGCTGCTATTATGCAGCAAAAACAGCACCTGGAAACTTCCAAGTGCTGTTTTTACTGCATTTTATGCAGAAACAAAGCACCTAGAAGCATTCAAGGGCTGCTTTACTGTTGTTTTGTATTTAAAATTGCACTTAGAAATTTTGGGTGCTATTTCGCTGAAATTTTGCTACTAACAGTGCAGCTTAATAATTTCAGATGTCGTTTTGAACCTTCTTCAGTTCTTTTCTCTTATGTCTATACTTAATCTTTTCCCCCCCTTGGTAATAAGCGGGTACAATTTTTGCAAGGTAATATCTAAGCATGTTGTTAATTCTTTGGTTGAGACGTAGTATTCTAAACTTCAGGCCTTAATTTTTTTATTTCCAAGTGTATAATGGGTAGGCACTGGATCTCTTATGGATGATGTAGTTAATGCTTTTTTATTGTCTCTATTTTGGCGAATGTGTTGTCATTTATTATCTGAACACATGGTTGATTAACTTACTTGAGGTAAGTCTATTAATTAATTGTGATATGGTACTTTAAAGTCTTGTTTTACAACTTAAGTCACTAAAATGATTTAATATTTATGATTTATAATATATGAATATATCTTAATTTCTCTTTATTCTTTGTAAGAATGATGTAGATTGTTGAAGCTGGTGAGATTCATTTGCAATTGAAGACTTGATGAGAAATTAGATGTACTCACACATGCCAATCTTGTTGGTTGCTAGTGCATTCACTAGTAGAAGTTTAATGATTGTTGGAGATTTTTGTAGAGTTATCTCTTTGTATATGAAACATTTGCATCATTTTGTATATGAAACATTTGTGAAAAATAATTGTAAAGAATTTAATATGAAATTAGAATTAAAATAGGGGCTTGAAATAGCCTTAAATTTGCCAAATTTATTTTTTTAATAATAAATAACAAAGATGACGGTTATTTCAAAAGAACCGTCATCAAATGTAGTGTTCTACAACAAAGATGACGGTTTTCTTCAGAAACCGTCATTAAATGTTGTTTCAATATTTAATGACGGTTCTTACATTAAACCGTCATTAAAATGACACATTTAATAACGGTTATTTAGATAAACCGTCATTAAAGATAGATATTTAATGACGGTTCTTACAATAATTATTTAAATAACCGTCATAAAAAACATATCCTCTTTAATGTTGGTGCCTAAGATAAAGGTTTTATGTCATTTAAAACCGTCATAAAAGACTAATTTTGTAGTAGTGTGCCCACCAAAACCTTGAATTTAGAAAAATATTATGCCTCTTAATTGGAGCCCTTAGCTCTACATTTTTTAAGTTTATTTATTATTAATCTTCAATTAAATTATATTTCTTATAATTGTATCTCATAAAATATACTCATGAAATTGAGTGTCTTCAATAACTTCATATTTTATAATGTTAGTGACTATTCATTTGTGTCAAAATATTCAAATCAAAAGCCAAACAGCACATAAAGCACGGAAGGTTTTCTAGTGAGTACCAATAATCACCATATTCCATATATATGGTGAAAGTCTTCGAAACATGATAAAATGCTATAACTCCCCATAAATAACATTAAATCTATGAATTAATTAAATCGTGCCACATGATATTGTGCTCACCTACTAAATCATTACTTCTTAAACATAGTAATTAATAAACCCACTTTATGTATTCAAATTGCAGAAACACTGTAATATATTTATTCATGTAAATAAAAAGATTATTGAATTAAAATTTGTTCTCAAACTGGATAATGTGAACCCAACCTGAGACATTTTGCCTATATTTTTTTTCCAAGTCCGTAAAGATAAAAATAAACCTAGAAAGTAGTAATAACTTATGCGAAAACAAAATATAAAATTCATTGAACCAAATTAAAGGCAATAACTAGTATGTACATGATACCCTCATTTGCTTGAGTTCGTAGCAGGCATGACAATTTGTCTTAATTATGAGTAATGACTAATGACAATATCTTTGCCTATCTTTTTTTCTGATTTTTCTTTTCATCTTTTCTGAATCCTATTGGTCGAAATCAAATTAAATTCTAATTAAATTTGGGATGGCTGGAATTGAATTTACAACCACCAATACTTTAGACTTGCGTTCACAATATTAATTGTCAAACTAATTTTATCATATTTGAATTTGATTATTTATGTTACCTCCTATACTCCTGCTTCGAACACTTTCGTAGGGAAAGGATCAGCATTCCTTAAGATTAAATTTTTTACACTAATTTTCATCCATTAAATCTAAAAAGGATGTATGGCCAAGACTTGATAAGGTTCAGTTAAATTTTGATTCATATTAATTTCTCTCTCTCAATTATACACATAACTGTCTTTCCTCTAGCGTTTTTAGCTCCTATTTTTTTCTCATCAATAGTTTCTGTTCCCCTCCCTCTAGGCTCTAGTGGACTCAAAAGTACTCTGAGAAACAATTAATCACCCAGTTTTTGGTTTTAAAAAAAAAAAGTTAAAACAACAAGTCTCCATTGTATTGCCTTTCTATGATCAATGTCGAAAGTTCAATTGTTTGCTTCTATCCACTTCAATCAGATTAAAAAAAGAAAAAAATAGAGAAAAGGTAAAATTAATGGTTTTAATTTTGGAAAGACCGAAAGAGAGAGGAGTCGGATACTCGGATTCAAGGAGAGATAAAAAGATTTAAATCTTTGACATTAAATTCATTCAATTCTGACCCTTCATAAGTTGTCGATCTAACGGTGGAAAAATGTTATAAAACATAGTGTAATTTTAAGGGATTGCTGTCCGCTTCCTTGTGTGTGTGTGTATATATATATATGTGTGTGTGTAATTTTAAGGGATTGCTGATCCGCTTCTTGTGTGTGTGTATACACATCTATGTCTATTCATACAATGAAATCTCATAATTAAGTTCATAAAATAGAATTAAACACATTTGCGAAAGATAGATCAAAGACAGCGGCATCAATTCTCCGATTGGACTCTGATTCAATTTTCAATTTTCAAGCAAGTATTTTGATTTTTTTAAGGGAAATTATCAGCCATATACCCTTAAATGACACCCGTATCAAACGTGTGTGAACACTTTTCAAGTGTATCACTCATATACCCTAAGTTGACAAAACACTTCGGCCGTCCACTAATCCGTTAACTTCCGTTAGAAAGTTAACAGAATTATGACAAATTGACTATTTCGCCCTTAAAACTCAAAATGAGGTAAAAAGATAAATTTACCCAAAAAATTAACATAAATTTTCAATACACAATTTTTTTTATTTTGTTATTAACAATACATTTTTTGATTAAAAATGAATTATTAATGGTACATAATATTAACAATTATCCACAAAAAATATTCATATTATACCATAAAAAATTATTAACAACATATTATTTACAATTATACATATTATACCATAAAAATTTCCAGTTGGAGCTTGGAGGAGTAGATCTTCAAAAATATAAGTTAAATTTTGGAGAAGTAGATTCGGTTGTAAAGGTTTTTTTTTAATACCAATTATTAACAATTATCTGATAAATGGGATGACATGTCATGTTTATTAATATATATCATATTACATGTCATTTTTTACTAGATAAATGAGATGACATGTCGTTTTTGTTAGTCAAAGTTTCGTTCATCTTAAAAGACTAGATTACTCTTATGATGTCAGCGCTTGCAAACGGAAGTTAACGGATTGGTGGACGGCAGAAGTGTTTTGTCAACTTAGGATATACGAGTGATACACTTGAAAAGTGTTCACACACATTTGATACGGGTGTCATTTAAGGGTATATGGCTGATAATTTCCCTTTTTTTAATTATTATTGCAATTGCTTTTCTTTTAGTTGTATATATTTAGTTAGCATTTTGTAAAAAAAAAAAAAAAAGAGTTGTGTTCACTGATATGTTATGACTAATGACCCAATTTGTTTTGCAGGTTGTGAATTTATTCTAGTTTTGTCGTAGTGCAGCAGTGCTGACCATGGAGGTGCACTTCCTTTCCCTCTATAGAATTCAAAAAATAATTAGTTAGTTCTATGAAATAAAACTCAGTAAGCTAAGTAAATATAATTTTAGGATAAAGATCCTGTTCTGATCTGAGCTTTCATAAATTTTTAAAGATCTTGTGCCATTTGTCTTTAAGTGATAATGTATGGATATGATTTAACTTCTTCATTTTCTTTATTTATGAACTACCAATCACCATATGTATTTTTGCTTAGGAGAAGATCATATCATGAGAGAATTCTAATCCCTAATTTTATGCTTACATTATCTTTTTCCCTTTTATTTCTATATTCTCTTTTTTGGAGGGAAAAAAATTCTTTATTAAATCCCTTTAGTTTCATAAATAGTCACACAAAATTATTGTAGTAAGCACAAGCATTTTATTAAAAAAAACAAATTTAAAAAATAAGATCAAAAGTATTTTATAAATTATTTAGTATTGATATTAATGTATCGGCGATATATTTAAATATTAATAAAATATGTTTTCACAAAATAATAATATAAAAATAAGTGTATAGTTGATGAAATTAACTTAGTTTATAGTCCTTAAAGATCAGTAATAATTTCAATATTAATACATTAAAATTGTAGACCAATGTTAACTTTGACAGGAGACCAAAGGAAGAAAGTTGAACTCAAAGGTTTGGGACGAGTTCACAAAGTATAAAAGAGAAGACGGAATCGTACGGGCTGCATGCAGTATTTGTGAGAAGGAGTTTGATGGTTCAAGCAAGAAAGGAACCACCCACCTGAAAAATCATTTAGAGTCAAAGAAATGCCGAGCCAAGAGAAAAGGAGATGATATTAATATTGGTGGGGATCAAGACAAATCAATCAAAACAAGAGATTTAGCAGCGGGTGATCTTCTTAAACAGATCTTCAATGCCGAAGGAGGTACTATTACTGAGGATGATCTACGATCTTTAAACTCGAGAAAGGTTGAAGTACTCCAAGTCTACGAAGAAGAGAAGATAAACTTGGCCAATTTCTTAACAAACTCTCGTGTCGCTTCAGTTTAGAAAAATATTGGGTTGAAGGTGATCACTCTCTCTTGAAACTACACTGTATTGATGATATTTGGGACCAGCAGAGCAAGAGTATTACTCTTTTGAAGTGTACAGATTTAGAGAATTTCATTGAAGCTGTGAAACGAACGTGTTTCGATTGGAAGATCGATGGGACTATATGCTGTGTAGTTGATTTTGGTCGTCTAAAAGATGATGATAACCAAATTGAAAAGACGAATAGTTGGTTCAGTCAACGGGGTTCTCTTCCTTTTGGCGGCTTCCTATATGATGTTAACGACTTATTGTCTGATGTTGATATATTGCTCTCAGAAAGTTACGCAATTGACAGGATACGCCGCTGTGTTGATTATGGGTATAAGACGACGATATCGAATAAACTTCAGTTGCAAACTGCATCAGCTATAGCGAGTTCCAAGGGCAAGAAAGCCATTTCAAGGATGCTCCCTTGCTGCAGAATCGATTTAATTACCATGAGATTGGAGTAGGGCTGAAAGAAGCATTTTGCGAGGTGGAGAAAATAGATCCTTATTTCAGGTCAATTAAGTTGAGTAAGGAAAAATGGGATGAAGCAACTGCCACATTAGAGCATTTGAAAGCGTTTAATGGGCACTGCTGGTACGGGGCCAAAAATATTAACATTACTCCAATTGTAGATTTTCCCAAGTTAGCTTACATGCATAAGATACTGGCGGTTCCATGCAACAGAAGTGGTGATTGTGGCATTTGCAAAAATGGGTCACTCAAGAAATTTGTTGACACATATTGGACCAAATATTATTTGGTTGTAGTCATTTCGATAATTCTTGACCCGCGGTCGAAAATGGATTTTGTGCATCTTTGTTACGAGGAGATTTATGGCTGTGCCGATGCTGATGGATACCTTGAGAAAATCATTAAAGATTTTAGAGACGTTTTTGCAAAGTACTATGGATCTTCAAAGCCATACAGAGTGCTAGACATCATGGGGAGGCCTTGCAGCACAGATTCATCAGAAATTGATCGCTATCTTCAACACCTTAAAGTTCCTGCAGTTGCAGAAAATTTTGACGTACTAGCTTGGTGGCGTGGTAGTGCTCCATTTTTTCCGACGCTCGCAAGAATGGCTCGTGATTACTTTGCAATGCCTATCATTTATGGTAGGAAGAGTACCATCGATTTACCTTGAGGGACGACATTTTTTCTATAATTAATTCTGAAATTGATGGCGAGATTGTACAGGCTTTGACATGCTTAAAAGGATGGTATCGTAAAGACATTAAAACTAAATAAATGTTTTGAAAGAAGTGTAAGTTCTCATTTCATTTTAGATTTGGATCTTCTCTTAATTTAATTTTTTTCAAAATGGATGTAGGAGATTTTGACAAATGGCTTTTGAAAAAGTCTAAGAGTCGGATTTAATTTTGTTTACAATTTTCCTTATTTGGCGCCAAAATCATAAATTTTCAGAACTAACTAAAATTTCTAACTAATGGAAGTTGAGTGCATGTTTATCACATCTTTATCCTCTTTCTTCGATCTTCAAACAATAGTTTTAAGGGAAAAATAATGGACAATGGCTTCTGAAAAAAAAATTAGATCAGATTTTTTTTCCCCCTTTGTAGTTCTTTTTTCTTCATATCCAATATCAACTCGGTATTTTAAACAAATATTAGAATTAAATCAAATTAGAAAAATAACAAAAAGGGGACCAAAATTTCCGAAATTTGCACGGCCAGTTCAGTTTCTGTTATATTCAGGGTACCAAGATCAACAAAGAATGGAAAATGGAGAATTAATTTAAATAAATAAAAAGAAAAGAAAAGAGAAAAAAGAAAAGTAACAATCTAATCTAATTTTTTCTTTTCTTGAAATTTTGTCATGTCATAAATTTCTTTGCTATGATTAGTTACTGAAAATTGAATAAAGTATGTGTGAAGAAGGAAGTAGAAAAGATCTGACATTTGCAGCTTATAATAATAGGAGTTTAAGGAGTGTGATAAACATAGATGTAGCAGAGAAAGAAGTTTAAACTTCCTTAGTTTGTAATTTTAGTTAGCCAAAAAAAAGCTAGATTTGGGGAAAATTGCAAACAAATAAGAAAAAAAAAATGAAGTCAGCGTTGCAGAGAGTGTCTCAAAATACTTCTCATTGAGGTGGAGAAATTGTATCGTACATTTATGTCTTCGGTCAGTTAAGAGGCCTATTTTTAAAAAAAAAACTAAATAAGTAAGGGTGAATTTGGAATTGAAGTTAGACAACTGTATTTTAAAGTTACAGCACTAAAGTGTTTAGTAAACACTAGTTGCTATAACTTAGAAGTTATGTTGATATGACTTCTTACTCATCTAATAGAAAATCTATTATATCTTTAATAATGTTGTCAAAATTATTATTTAAAATTTATATTTTCTACATATTACTAACTTTTATTTTATAATTACAGTTTTTTTCTACAACAGCTGTAACTTAAAAGTTATAGCACTTCAATTCTAAATACACCCTAAATTGATACGAAAAACATTTTCAAGAGACGTATATTCTATAAAGGACTACTGAAGATGAAAAGTACCACTACTGCCCCTAGATTGAGAGATTCTTCACAGAATCCAATCGTCTAACTGCAAATTAAACCCAATTAAAAAAAAATCTTGTTAGAGAAGATTCTTTAGCTAATATCCAAGAAAAGGGTGATTTTATTTTTACCTTGGAGCTGCCATTGTTGGGAGGAGGTTCGAAGAGGCGATATTCGTGCATGATCCAATTAGTTTTGGTGCCGTTTGGAGCATTGCCTAAGTGAAAAACAAGAGCTTTTTTTATGCCAACAACTTTACGACCAGCAGTAGTGATAATCTTATCAGTTCCAGATCCTGCATCCTCCCAATACCCGACCCTGAAAACTCTATTGGGTTCGGACGCCTCTGGGCAGAAAAAGTACCATTCATAATCTCCAAACAGTGCCTTTGCTGCAACCCCAAGTCCCAACAGGAGGAAAAAAAGAAATGGTGCATAAATTTTCTTTATACAAAATTTGAGGTAAAAGATAAATAAAATACTAAAGAAAACGTCATTTAATTTGATTACTTTCAAGGTAGTTCCCATGGCTCAAACTTGTACAAATCAATTTCAGCGATAATGTTTATGGATAAACGATGCCCTGCAACTTTGCGACGTAGAAAAAATAATATAAGTTCCTCATCAGTGGGGGAAAACCGAAAACACGGACGCAGGCAAATCAGGTCATGGTCAAATACGTTGCTATTATCTTCAACAGCAACAACAGGAGTAGCTAAATCTGTTGTTTTGAATGATGATTATTCATATTCATCCCCAGGAGCACCTCCTTTTCTCTTATTATTATTAGCGCAGCATCTATCTAAATGGTTCTTGAGATGTGTGGTTCATTTCTTGCTTGAACCTGTTGGGATTATATGCTCTTTTAAAACATATTAATTTATTTTTTAATTAATAAAATATTTGATATATTTTCAATTGTATAAATATATATTGAATAATGTATGTTTAATCATATTATATGTATTTATGTGATCATCATATAGATTCACAGAAGACATAAATACAAGTTATCTTATGACTAAATAAATTTAGTTCGCAGTTGATAAATAGAGTTGGATCACATATGAGATTTAATTAACCTTGAAATGACTGTCAGACTTATTAAATCACATAGGCATTGGTTTTACTGTAATCTTAATCATGAGTTAGTTATAATTTCATGATTGTAATTGTTATTCCATTTGAGTTACCAATGAGCACGACACACACTTGTGGTCAAGATTACTCGGTATCTTGGTGGGATCAATTATGAGTATTGGAGTTATAGATTCACAATATAGAATTTGTACAACACATCTCTTGATGGGTTTTCGGCACTTGATCATAGAATTCTCTGGCCAAAGTGTCAACATATTTAGTATGTTTAAAATGATCATTAGAAAAAACCGGTAAGTATCAAGGAATAAGATGTAATTAAATCGATGAGACAGTTGAGATATCGATTTAATTAACGATGTGGAACAAAGGATTATGCAGTAAATAAATCAATGTGGCATGAGTCGAATTATTATTCGAGTACACTATCCTAGATAGTATACAATTATGGAGGTTGATGCAGAGCAAGAAATTGAAGAAATCTTAATTAGATTTAAATTTATAAAATTTAGGAATATTTTAATTAATTTATATTCTAGTTTAATTTGGTTTCCTATTTAAAGTCTTATTGTTTAGGCATTGCTTATTTGAGTAACATTCCTAATTTAGGTATAAGTCTTATTAAAATAGGTTTTCTAATCAAATTAAGATAAGTCTCTTAGTTAGTATAAATAAGTGTCTTTTGTATCTTTTGGAGCATATGTTTAATTTCAATAATATTTTCAATTTTCAAATCTCTTTGTGAGTATTTGAGTTCAGTTAATTCTCGGTATTCTGCGGAATCAATGAGTCTTAACCCCTAAATTCATGGCATTCTTTTGAATCAACGCGAGTTTAGTTGTTCTTTCATTCTGGCATTCTCTACAATCAACGGAATATTTTGAACATTAAACTTCCGCTACATTAGCTTGGTATTAGAGCCAAAACCTAGTATCACCAATCTAACTCCATCGACCACCAAACCTTTCCTTTTTCCCTTTTTGATTTTTTCTGTTTAGTTTTTTTTTAAAAAACGAAACAGAAGCAAAAGCTTTAGCCCGCGGCCACCTTCCAAGGCTGCCGGCTTTAATTTTTCTTCACCGATCCGGATGCAACCACTACCAATCATATATCATAAATCACCGTCCATCAAACCCCAAGCATCTTCCATTGTCGATTAGCCACAGATCGCCAGAAAAAAAAGCCAAAATGGCTGCGTAACCCACCGCTGTCGTTCGCTGGTTTCCGCCGCGATTTAGCCAGCACCACCGTAATCAATCCACTCCTCTCCACAAGCTCAACCTTTTTCGTTATTCCCTACCTGCGATCGACCAACCCATCGCCGGAATCTAAGCCAACACCAAACAATCACAACTTATCTCAATTTTTTCCGGCCAAAATGCCACCGTTTCCGACGAATCACCACCACCATCATATTCGTCGACCATAAATCTTTCAGATCCGTCCATCCTAGTCCAATTTGCCGACCACCGTCGCCGAAAACCCCATCTTTTACTTATTTATACTTTTGGCCCACAACTTTCTTCAATTTCATTATTTCCCTTTTCTTTTCTGTTCTAATCATAACACCCAAACACACAAAAGAAGAGGAGAAAAAAAAGAAAAGAATTACAAAAAATTGAATCATGAAACCACAACATTGCTGCGAAGATTTTGTCTTGAAAGACGTTTTAAATAGGATGTTGAGGATTTTGCCTTTGATTTCTCAAGATTTAGGGAAACTTCGAAACAGAAAATCTTTACACATAAAGCATAGATATGGATTTGACGAAGTTGTTCGTGATAATGCATGTTGTGAGAAAAATATGGAAAATGGTAACTTTGCTTTACTTGACAATAGTATTCCTTCCAATGAGACTATTAATTGGCCATTCACGTCTACAACAAATTCTCCACATACATACATCGATTTGGATCAACCGCCAAGATTTGATGACTATATTGATCTTGAGGAACAAGATGAGATAGCAATTGATACAGTCTCATATTATTCACTCGATTCAAATGGCGAGGTGTATCATAAGATTTTTCAACAAGTAGAAAATTTTAAGAAGCACTCTTTTGTTATTGGTTTTTCTGAGAGCTCGGAGGGATGTTACGACAAGGTATTCTTAGAAAAATTGTTGAATGAAGATTTTATCTTGCGTCGTTGGATAGATTGGATGGATATAGTCACCAAGTTTGGAAAGTTCAGAGTTATTCATCAGCATCGACGTTATAATTTAAAAATTAATCTTAAGGCAAATAAAGATTATCTTGGAGACTCCAAGAAGCAAAATTCGAGGACAAATTTTCTCTACCTTGGCGGGAATGATGCAGAGCAAGAAATTGAAGAAATCTTAATTAGATTTAAATTTATTAGGAATATTTTAATCAATTTGTATTCTAGTTTAATTTGGTTTCCTATTTAGAGTCTTATTATTTAGGCATTGCTTATTTGAGTAATATTCCTAATTTAGGTATAAGTCTTATTAAAATAGGTTTTCTAATCAAATTAGGATAAGTCTCTTAGTTAGTATAAATAAGTGTCTTTTGTATCTTTTGGAGCATATGTTTAATTTCAATAATATTTTCAATTTTCAAATCTCTTTGTGAGTATTTGAGTTCAGTTAATTCTCGGTATTCTGCGGAATCAATGAGTCTTAACCCCTAAATTCACGGAACTCTTTTGAATCAACGTGAGTTTAGTTGTTCTTTTATTCCAGCATTCTCTAGAATCAACAGAATATTTTGAACATTAAACTTCCGTTGTATCAGAGGTCAATTTCAATCTTTTAGTGGAGTAGATTTCGAATTAAATAATTGGACTAGTTTAATTACATGCCTAATTATCGTAGCCACTATTGTATATACCTATATGATCACCGGGTTAGCTCGTTTAATTGATTGCGCCGCTACTGGATTAATAAGCAAGATAACTAACTATTTAGGTTAAAAGCCTAAATATATTATTTAGTGGGAGGCTCCATTAATATGCTTAAGTGTAAGGGGCCTTGTGTTATTTTACAAGGTGGGCCCCTATAACACACGAACAAGTAACGTGACTTTTTTTTAATTATTTTTTAATTTAAATCAAATGAGATTTAATAGAATTGAAAATTAAAAAATATTTTAAATAAAAAATATTTTTCTCTCTAATTTTGAGAGAAAAAATTTCTCTTGCTAGTTGCTTATAGTGGTGATGAAGGTGACCACACGTCAAATGCAGATCAAATCTGAGTCATAATCTAGAAGATCAGTGGTGTCGGATCGTGATCTAATAGGCGTGGTGGTGATGGATCGTGATTTAACAGGAGTGGTGGTGATAGATCATGATTTGAGAGCCTAAATCACTTCAGCGGAAAAAGTAAAGATTGTTCATCTTCTCATATTTTTAAGGTACGATTTATAGATTACGTATTCATATATATTGTATGAGATCAGTCCCAAAAGGTTTTTAAAAAAATTTAAAATTTTGATTTTTCTCCAAGAATTGGTATCAAAGCCATCTCATATTAATATATAAGAATTTCGTAGGAAATCAATCTTGATATTTATGTATTAGAGTGACACAATTTATTCAGAAATATATTATTTGTTTAATATATGAATAATACATGCTTATGGTTTGTCTTAATTCATGGCTAGATTCTCTGATATATTTTTCGTTTGGATATGTAACAAGAGAGGTGACTTTTTATCACCATGTTTCCCTCTTGATTTATTTTACTGTTATAGAAAATTTGTAAGTCAAAATTGGCATAGGAAAATTGTAAATCAGTGGAGAATAATCACGAATTTTCAAAGATCAAAGGAACATGAAAGGAACGAAGACTGGATTTTTTAGCCGCAGCCACCAACCAGCAATGCAAGCACGCACGCAGCAGCAGCGTGCAACAGCCAGCGCGCACGGACAACATGCGCTGCGTGCACAACAATAGTTAAGAGAGTGTCTCAAAATACTTCTCATTAAGGTGGAGAAATGGTATCATACATTTATATCGCTGAACAATTAAGAGACCCATTTTAAAACAAAGAAAAGCTTAAATAAGTAAGGGTGTGTTTGGGATTGAGGTTAGACAACTGTAACTTAAAAGATACATCATTAAAGTGTTTGGTAAACACTAGCTGCTGTAACTTGGAAGCTATGCTGATATGACTTCTTACTTGTATAATAAAAAATCTATTATATCTTTAATAATGTTGTCAAAATTATTATTTAAAATTTATATTTACTACATATACTAATTTTTATTTATAATTACAATTTTTTTTCACAGCAGATATAGCTTAAAATGTACAGTACTTCAATCTCAAATGCACCCTAAATTGATATAAAAGACATTTCAAGAGCCGTATATTCTATAAAGGACTGCTGAAGATGAAAAGTACCACTACTGCCCCTGCATTGAGATATTCTGCACAGAATCCAATCGTCTAACTGCAAATTAAACCCAATTAAAAAAAAAAATCTTGTTAGAGAAGATTCTTAGGAAAATATCGAAGAAAAGGGTGATTATACTTTTACCTTGGAGCTGTCATTGTTGGGAGGAGGTTCGATGAGGCGATATTCGTGCATGATCCATTCGGTTTTGATGCCGTTTGGAGCATTGCCTTTGTAATAAACAAGAGCCTTTTTGACACCAGCAAGTTTGCGACCGGCAGTAGTGATAATCTTATCAGTTCCAGATCCTGCATCCTCCCAATACCCGACCCCGGTAACTCTATTGGGTTCGGACGCCTCTGGATTTTTCCTGTCCATAGGGCTGAAAAAGAACCATTCATAATCTCCAAACAGTGCCTTCGCTGCAACCCCAAGTCCCAACAGGAGGAAAAAAAAAGAAATAGTGCATAAATTTTCTTTATAGAAAATTTGAGGTAAAAAATAAATAAAATACTAAAGAAAGCGTCATTGAATTTGATTACTTACAAGGTAGTTCCCATGGCTCAAACTTGTAAAAATCAATTTCAGTGATAAAGTTTATGGACAAACGACGCCCTGCAACTTTGCGACGTAGAAAAAGAACTAGAAGTTCCTCATCGGTGGGGGAAAACCTAAAACACGGAGGCAGGGAAATCAGGTCATGGTCCAATACATCGCCATTATCTTCAACAGCAACAATAGGAGTAGCTAAATCTGTTGTTTTGAATGATGACGATTCATATTCATCCCCAGCAGCACCTCCTTTTCTCTTATTATTATTAGCTCGGCATCTGTCTAAATGGTTCTTGAGATGCGTGGTTCCTTTCTTGCTTGAACCGTCAAACGTCTTCTTACAATGGTTACATTCAGCCTTTTCATTTCCGTCTTTGTCTTTGTACTTGCGCATCTCATCCCAAACCTTTGACTTCAACTTTCTTCTTTTATTATTCTCATTCTGTTCTGATCTCACCGCAATAATGCTGCTTCCCTGCCAAACATTGGTCAACAATTTTAATGAAATGACATAATTGAAATTATATTAGTTACAACTTTTTTTTTCTTTAAACATGAGTTGCGTACATGCTCGATTGCTGGATCAGCCTCATGAAACTACATGATTAATGCCCGTCAAATAAAAGATTCACGCTTACAATTAAACTTTTCAATATTTCGTTATTTGTCAGTGCATGTGACATTATTAAGTTGTACATCAACGGTAAAATGAAATAATAAAAAATTAAACAATTAAAAGAAAAAGAAATTATTAATGTTATCAAACTTTGCTTTTGTTCATATGATGGAAATTCGTTTTCATGTTTACTTTTTATCCTATACATATGGGAATTAAATGTACCTATAGGCGACGTTGAAGAGTTGGAACTTCATCTTCATCAATCTTAAATTTTCACATGAAAGAGTTAAGTAAAACAAATGCAATCAAAATAAAAAAGAAAGGACATAATTTTACTAATATATTTACAATTAAAATTCTACCAGGACTCACTTAGATTAATTTTTACTAAAGTACAGTCTAGAATTCTCCCGTCACTAAGTTGGGGGGACATATCTACTCTACTCATAAATCAATGGGAAAGAAATTTGCTCCCACTTACTACACTTAGGGAGAGAAAGAGGAGTCACAGCACAAGGCTTGGACTCGAACCCATTTTTTATTGATAGATTTAAATTTTACCTTTTTTTAATAAACATTTTGTCATCTTCTACTAAGAGCAAACGGTAAATTTTCATGTCAAAGTAGTGTTAACACTACCATAGACCAGTAGTAGAACCTTATTAATCAACATTAATACATTGCAGACTATTATTAGCAAATGCTACGCTATAAACCTGTAGTAGAATGTAACCTTGAATTTTTTTTAAATTTTAATACAAATTTACAGTCTTTAATCTCATGTAATATAATGTTGATAGGTCAACTTCATTAATCATTTTGCAACAGCATTTGAAAAATATAAAATTTAATTAAAATATTGTCTTAGGAGGGATTTTTTTTTACTTATTTAAAGTGACTTGACTTAATTAATTAAATTAATTAGCAGTATTTGTTTTTATAAATTAATGAGATTTTTCAGATAATTTTAACATGTCAAAGGTTTTATGGCACCGTATCATCATGTTTGTTATTAGTTGGGTGACTTTCATAGTGCTGGTTGAGCTAGAGGAATGGAGAAAATATTCAATCATACGGACATGCTAAATTGAGAAATTTTATTGAATGTGCTTTTGGTGTGTTAACGGCGCATTTTTCAAGTCTAAAGAGGATGGACCATCTCATTTGATGCACAGAGAAAATTGGTGGAGGCATCCATGGCAATACACAATTTTCTTTGCAAAATCTTAGTGGACGGTCCATTATTTGCTCAAAATGACAATGATGAAGTCGAACTAGATAGTGTCCATGGCCATCAGAATCAAACAGCTCAATGCTAGCAACTCTTCAAGAATTGAAGATCAAAATTTCATTATGCAATTCCTAGATCAAATAGCAAATCAATTATTTCAATCATCATATCAGTTTTGTCATATTATCTAATATTATTATGAATTTGTGATGAAATTTGAAACTTAAGGTATTTTATATTTTAAAATTTCAGAATCATTATGTATTCATTTGAAGATGATATATGTTATAGGGAATGTAAACTTAAACTATTGGCTTCAAAATGCCTGCACAAATTTTAATTCGTTAATCTCATGTTATATAAAGTTGATAGTTGAATTAAATATTTAATCTAGAGAGAGAGAGAGAGAGGTACTTGTTGTCTATGGTGAGGATGTGTAGCGACTTGGCCATCATTACTTAAAGATATTCTTCCTTCGCTAAGAGATGACAAAGACCAAGACATCTCCTCGTCGCCTGGCATCATCTTCAAATATACGTCTGACATAAATTACATAAACATTGAGAGAGACTTAAAAGAAAACTTATTCAAGTTAAAAAAATTGAATTAAAATAATATCTATTAAAAATTAAGTAATGATACAAATGTTGAAAAGTCATGCATGTGACATTCAAATTCAAAAATGCATGCAAAATTTCAAAGGGTTACCAAACAATTAAAGAAAAAAATGAAAGTTGACAAATTTGTCAAATTTGCCAAATGGACACCATTGACATATGTGCATGGGATAGGTGGAATAGTACTTGGGTTAAGTGGAATAGTATTAGCTTCAAGCCTATAAATAGAGGAAGTTTTTCATTTGTTTAGCATCTCAAAATTGTTAAGCTTATAAGTTTTTAAGCTTTTGAGAGAAGTGAGAGAAGTGTCTCTGGGGAATTTATCTTTCCTGCAGAGTGTGAGAGTACTGGGTATATTTGAGTTTCTGGGAAGTGAGATTCGTTACTCAAATATTGTACTCTATTAATTGTTAAATAAACAATTATTCTTTCTTACCTCCGCGGATGTAGGTTTAATTACCGAACCACGTAATTCTTGTGTCCTTTATTTTTCTATAATTATTTGATGCGCTTGATTCCGTATTCCGCACACAACAAGTGGTATCAGAGCTGACGGTTCGTACTTGGGGGATACGGTACTGTTCACGTATATGATAATATTCACGTATATGGTACTGTTCACATACGGTACTATTCACGAATACGGTGGAGACGACCATTTGTACTTGGGAGACAATCTATTGTAAGTAGTGTGTATTTTTGCATGTCTAGGAAAGTTCTGTTAACAAAGGCGATAAGAGTCTAAGGATTCTGGTTATTAATTGGGACCGAGTTCCCGTCCAGTCTCTTAGGAACTTTTCTGGTGCATTTATTCACGCAAAATTAACATCATAGAGACTATTTTTCAAGTGGAAATAGTTTGTTGAGAAAATGATAGAAGGTGAAACTTCTAGAATTGGGGAGAGATCTACCGAGACTATTTCAGGAGACACTTCAAGTGGGAGGCGAGATTTGTCAAATCACTATTCAGCACCTGTTATAGGAGGCCAGAAGATCAATGTTGAAAAGTTTGATGGGAAAATCAACTTCGGCATGTGGAGGCGCGAAGTTATGGATACACTTATTCAAACCGATCTCGATGTTGTTCTGAAAAATAAAAGACACTTGTATGATGAAGAAATTTAGGATCGTATGAACGAGAAAGCTTGTGGTCAGGTCAGATCTTGTTTGACCAAGGAGGTGAAATACTTGATGAAAGATGAGGAGTGTGCGTTGACTTTGTGGCGTACATTTGAGGGGAAGTACCTGGTGAAAAGTCCTAAAAATCACCTTTATGCAATGAGCCAAGTATATGGTTTTCGAATGAAGCCTGGGGTGTCAATGCACAATCATGTCTCAAGATTTAAAAAGTTACTTACTGATTTGAAAAATCTTAATGAAGATATTAAGGATAAAGTCAAGGCTATGATTTTGTTACACTAACTACTAGAGGAATATAGCCATTTTTTGACTACTTTGATATATGGGAAGAGTGTGATCATCTTCAAAGATGTTTGCACAACATTGACTAGCTTGGAGATTCAGAATAATGATAAAAATTCTGAACGAGCATCGTCTGAAGCTTTGGTGAGTAGAGATTGAGCGATGGAGAAACAGAAGAAGTGTGGTGGAAAGAATTCTCGATCCAAATCGAGAATGTATAAATATAGCTCAAGACGAGTGTATCTTTTGTCATGAAATGGGCCATTAGAGGAAAGATTTTCCAAAGGCTAAAAAGAGAGATGGGAAGAAACCAGCAGCAGCAAACATGGCATGGAAAGATGAAGACTCTGATTATTCACTAAGTATTACTCCTACAGCTTACGTGGTTAGTTCGAGCGAGTGGATACTTGATACTGGAGCAACCTATCATTTGTGTCCTATTAAGGAATGGTTTACATATTTTCATAATCTGGAATCCGGTGCAGTTATGATGGGGAATGATCAACATTGTCGCACAATGGGGATAGGAACAATTCGGCTCAAAATGTTTGATGGAATGGTTAGAGAACTCAAAGAGGTTAGATTTGTTCCAGCTTTAAAGACAAATCTAATTTATGTGGGTGCTTTGGAAGTTAAAGGCTACAAGGTTACCATTGAAGATGGTATAATGAAGTTTACACATGGGGCTATGATGATTCTGCAAGGGGTTCAGCGTCACAATCTGTACTATTTGAAGGGAGGTACAACTGATAAAGCAAATGTTGCTGAGACGCACAGTGACGCCACTGAGCTATGGCATGTACGATTGGGACATGCTGGAGAGAATTCTTTGCAAACTCTAATGAGGCACGAACTCTTAAAAGGTATCAAAACATGTAAATTAAATTTCTGTGAACGTTGTGTAGTAGGCAAGAAAACAAGGGTCAAGTTTGGTACAGCTAATCACGATACTTGTGAGATCCTTGAATATGTTCATAGTGATGTATGGGGACCAACCAAGACTGCATCAATTGGTGGAAGCCATTATTTTGTTACATTTTTTTATGATTTCTCTAGACGTGTGTGGGTGTATACCATGCGAGCAAAGGATGAGGTTCTAGAGATTTTCGTGAAATGGAAAAAATTGGTGGAGACTCAAACTGGCAGAAAGATTAAAGTATTACGATATGATAATGGGGGTGAATATACTTCTGATCCATTCTTGCAAGTATGCCAGAACGAGGGTATTAAAAGACATTTCACGATGAGACATACTCCGCAACAGAACGGTGTGGCTGAGCGTATGAATCGTACTTTACTGGAGAATGTATGGTGTATATTATCTAATGCTGGTTTAGATAAAAAGTTTTGGGTTGAAGCTGTGAGCTACGCAAGTCACTTGGTAAACCGGTTGCCTTCTGCTGCAATTGGAGGTAAAACTCCTATGGAAATGTGGTCTGGAAAGCATGCACAAGACTATGATTCCCTTCGTATATTCGGGTGTCCAGCTTATTATCATGTCAAAGATGGTAAACTGGATCCTCGTGCTAGAAAACTATCTTTGTGGGATTCAAAGGTGGAGTAAAGGGCTTCAAGCTTTAGGATCTCGAAGACAAAAAGTTTGTGTGTAGCAGAGATGTCATATTTGATGAAGCTTTAATGATGAAAACTTCAAGTTCTCAGCAGGTAGAGAACAAGACTAAAGAGGTATTGCAGCGGGTTGAGTTTGATGCAACTCCATATATACCAGTTAGTTCTACATCAAAGAATGGTTCAACTATGGAGGTGACACCTAGAGTTGAAGAAGAGTTTGTTTCTTCTGATGTCCCACAAAATGAAGAAACAATTGATGATGTAGATAATGATGATTTTATAGCAACAAGGAGGCCAAGAAGAGAGATAAAGAAACCCGGATGACTTACTAAAGATATGGTGGTAGCCTATGCACTTCCAGTTATTGATGATGACATCCCCAACACTTTCGGTGAAGCATTACGCAGCAGTGAAAGTGATCAGTGGAAGTTAGCCATGGAGGAAGAGATGAAATCTCTCCATCAAAACCAGACTTAGGAACTTATAAAGTTACCAAAAGGGAAAAGGGCTATTGGTAATAAATAGGCCTATACCAAAAAGAAAATACCTCTGAATCAATCAACTCCTCGATACAAGGCAAGACTTATGGCAAAAGGTTTTGCTCAAAAGGAAGGTATTGACTACAATGAAGTTTTCTCTCCAGTTATAAAACATACTTCTATTCGTATCCTACTTGCCTTAGTTGCAGAATATGAGTTAGAGTTGACTCAATTGGATGTTAAGACGGCGTTCTTACATGGATATTTGGAAGAGAAAATCTATATGATTCAGCCTTGTGGTTTCAAAGTTGCTGGAAAGGAGAATCATGTGTGTAGGTTGATTTAATCTTTGTACGGACTGAAGCAATCGCCAAGGCAGTGGTAAAAAAGATTTGATCAATTTATACAAGGGCAGAAATTCACCAGAAGTGAACACGATCATTGTGTTTACTTTAGAAGACTACCAGATGGAGATTTCATCTATTTGTTACTTTATGTCAGCGATATGCTTATAGTTTCGAAGAATAGAGATGAGATCGAAAGATTAAAGAAGCAGCTGGCTTTTGAGTTCGAGATGAAAGACTTGGATGATGCACAGAGAATACTTGGGATGGAAATTCGTAGAGACAAGAAGAATGGGAGCGTATGGTTGACTCAAAAGTCTTATTTGAAGAAAGTGCTAGAAAGATTCGGTATGGATGATAAAACAAAACCGGTATGTACACATCTCGCTCCTCGTTTCAAATTA
Source organism: Citrus medica (assembly GCA_002013955.2). NCBI lineage: Eukaryota > Viridiplantae > Streptophyta > Magnoliopsida > Sapindales > Rutaceae > Citrus > Citrus medica. The sequence continues at coordinate 63,822 of MKYO02026394.1, forward strand.
AGCTCTTCTTCATGTCCTAGATCTCAAGAGGAGCGCGATTACATGGCTCGTGTTTTATATGCTAGTGTTGTGGGTAGTCTTATGTATGCTATGATATGTACAAGGCCCAATATATCTCAAGCAGTGAGTATGGTTAGTAGATACATGCAAAATCCAGGTAAAAATCAATGGTTTGCGGTAAAGTGGATTCTCCAATATTTGTATGGGACAGTTGATGTTGGATTATTGTTCAAGAAGGATTGGGGGCAACAATGTGTTGGGTATTGTGATTCTGATTTCGCTAGAGACCTTGACAAGCGAAGATCAACAACGGGCTACGTATTCACATTGGGTGAAGGTCCGGTTAGCTGGAGGTCGATTTTGCAATCGACAATTGCTCTATCCATTATGGAAGCAGAGTATATGGCAGCAACTGAAGCTGTAAAAGAAGCTATCTAGTTGAAAGGCTTGTTAGGTGATTTGAGAGTAATCCATGAGAACATTGCAGTGTTTTGTGATAATCAAAGTGCGATATTCCTTGCGAAAAATCAAACATATCACACTCGGACGAAGCACATAGATGTGAAATATCATTATGTGAGGGAGATTATCGAAGGTGGCGATGTGTTATTGAAGAAGATCGATACAAAAGATAATCCATCAGATATGTTGATGAAGGTAGTTTCTGGAGTTAAGTTTCGACATTGCTTGAAACTAATTCAAATCATTCGCTTGTGTCAAGATATGTCCTTCGGGAATTATGAACTACGGTTAGCTTGATCTCAAATTTTGGGTACGTAGACAGTCACAAAGTTGCAGCCACTTTGGGGATGATGGTTCGTTGGTAGTCGGTTCAGATTTGGACAAATTTTCGCCGATGTGGAGAATTGTTGAAAAGTCATGCACGTGACATTTAAATTCAAAAATGCATACAAAATTTCAAAGGGCTACCAAACAATTAAAGAAAAAAAAATGAAAGTTGGCAAATTTGTCAAATTTGCCAAATGGACACCATTGACATATGTGCATGGGATAGGTGGAATAGTACTTGGGTTAAGTGGAATAGTATTAGCTTCAAGCCTATAAATAGAGGAAGTTTTTCATTTGTTTAGCATCCCAAAATTGTTAAGCTTATAATTTTTTAAGTTTTTGAGAGAAGTGAGAGAAGTGTGTCTAGGGAATTTATCTTTCCTACAGAGTGTGAGAGTACTGGGTATATTTGAGTTTCTGGGAAGTGAGATTCATTACTCAAATATTGTACTCTATTAATTGTTAAATAAACAATTATTCTTTCTTGCCTCCGTGGATATAGGTTTAATTACCGAACAACGTAATTCTTGTGTCCTTTATTTTTCTATAATTATTTGGTGCGCTTGATTCCGTATTCCGCGCACAACAACAAATACAATCAGTTTTGTACAATATGTATAAACTGATGTAGTATGAATAGATTGGCTAAAAACTATCATAATTATTATTATTTTTATTTATGTAGACCCATGATAATTTTATACAAATAAGTTTCTCATGACACATCAATTTGTACACACTTATTTGTATAAAGTAATTGAAACTCTATCATTACTTAAAAGTTAATTAGTGAATACCAAATATAATAATATGAGAATAAAGATAAAAGTAGATTTCAACTAAAACATAACTACCAACATGGTTTGACTTAAATTGATTTTTTCTGATGATAAACTTAAATTTCTTTTAATTAATATATTTCAATGCCTTTTCTTTTAATTTTTTTCTCTTTAACGAAATTGAATCATATGAATTATCATCACATAACAAGTGGACATAGTATTATTTTCTGAGCAAAGTTTTGTGAAAATCTAAATCAACAACTGATCAAGCAAGGTCAAACAAAAAGATTCGAAAATTTGGCATGAAAAAACTTCTTTCGTAGCAGCAAATTAAGTTTTATGAAAATCTAAATCAACAACATATAATAATACATCTCTACCTCAATTAATTGGGAACTGAAAACAGAGAGCAAAAATACTTTATTACAGTGCTTTTGTCAAAGTTTTTGAGAAAAAATAACTAGTGCTCAATATTTCTCTCCAGGCTATTATCAAACAATCACCAATACTATGAGGTGATTCGAAATTAATCTTAATGCTTATTTTTTAAATACCTGGCTGCTGATAGAAGTGAATCAGAGTTGCAGATCTTGCTTCTGTTATCTCTCTTTATACTTCCAGACCTTCTTCAATCAAAGAACTGACCCAAGTTCTATCTCTTAGAAGTGAGCCAATTTCAATGTTGTGAGCTTTCAGTGGGCATGTAATTGGTGTATATTTATATAAAAGTATTCGAAGCTCCGTACGTATAAGGTTGAAAAGCTATTTAGAAAAAGACTAAAATGGGTCAGTTGTTCTTTTCTTGCAATTTCAACCTGGTTGATGACGCCTATATGTGTAAATTAACGTGACATCAAACTCATTGGTGGGGTGATTTTTACATGGAATTCTTATAGTTTATTAATATGACATTAATTTATACATATAAATTTAATCGCATAAGAGTTTGTGTAAATTAACGTGACATCAAACTCATTGGTGGGGGTGATTTTTAAATGGAATTCCTGTAGTTTATTATATGAAATTAATTTATACATAGAAATTTAATCGCATAAGAGTTTGCCTCAATAAATAATCTTTTAGGAATCTTAGAATATTTTTGAAAAATACATATTTATATGTTTTTTTTGTATTATTTGTTCGTAATCTTAGGATTCTTTTTCTAAGAAAATGAAAAAAGAATTTAAAACACAGAAAGTTTGTGTTAGAGAATTGCAAAATTTTCTTTATTAGTAAAAATATTTTTCTTTTACGTCTTAGTTTAAAATATGGATTTGCAACATTTTTTTATTTTGTTTCTAAGAACAAGTTAATAAACTTAAGAACATTACAAATATCACCGTTGCCATGTAAGTGGTCTCATGATTGGGAATTTGGTATCACTGGACTGAACCAACGTTTAGAACCACTTAAAGCGAGTCAATAAAATATTAGAATTTTTTTTTTTTCTGAATCACTAATATACATTCTATAATCAGAAGTTTATTTATATAACATAATTTAAATTTCTTCTCTTATAAGTATTAAAAAAAATTATATTACTCACAAATTAGTGAGAAAGATACTTAGCCCTGCCTAATTTTAAATTTAAAAAAAATTAAATTTATATAGAAACTCCAACTGCTGCTCTAACATTTGTTTTGCTCAGGCCGAGTGGCATAAAATACCAAACTGAATAGACCTTTTCATCATCCGACGATCCGATCTAGTGCAAATATTTTCCATCTTTTACTTATCTAAATGGTGGGTCCCAGCTTGTCATTTTCCTATACGTTAACAAAATAAACAAAGCAAAAACTTGAAGGACGCCCAGCGTCGGAGGATCCAATTGAATTTGATGACTTGCAATCCTCGATCTTTTCTGATTCTTCAAGGGAACGGAGTGAAGCTAACTATCCAACTTTAAGTGTTGTTTTATTATCAATCGAGTCAAATTCCTCTGCTGCAATCTTTTTTAACTTTTAGTTTGCAGCAACCCACAATCGGATCTGAAGCTCCGATATAAAAATACTGCTTTTATAAATAACCATCCATGGCATTTCGGGTGGGTGGAATGACACCATGGCAAAAGTTTCAATATTCTGAAGAGCCAATTAAATAATCGGAATTGACGTTTTGCCCACAACACAAGCTTTTAATGTTGACCAACATTCTACGGGCATCCGAGACTGTGCCTGCGAAAATTTTCCTTTTCCTTTTCTGTCGGTGGGTTCCGCCCGTGGTCAAGGGGTTGTTTGTTTTTTAATTGAATTCCGAATCTTATTTTTTTTTGTTTACATATTTACCGTTTTTATTTTGTTTGTTTTTTAAACATTTGTATCTATTTATAAAATATTTAGGTCTGAATAGGAAAAGTTAAATATTCTTACTTTTATCTGAATGACAAAACATTTGAATGAGACTTTAATATTCTTTCTCATTAATATCTTATTAAATAAATTTATTTTCTATTATATATATTATCCTTTTATTTATCTTTTTTTTACATGTATTCAACTATCTTTTTTTGTCAATGAGAATTTTAAACATAATAGAAATTTAGGTGAATGTATTTTATCTGAATGACAAAACATTTGAATGAGACTTTAATATTCTTTCTCATTAATATCTTATTAAATAAATTTATTTTCTATTATATATATTATCCTTTTATTTATCTTTTTTTTACATGTATTCAACTATCTTTTTTTGTCAATGAGAATTTTAAACATAATAGAAATTTAGGTGAATGTATTTTATCTGAATGACAAAACATTTGAATGAGACTTTAATATTCTTTCTCATTAATATCTTATTAAATAAATTTATTTTCTATTATATATATTATCCTTTTATTTATCTTTTTTTTACATGTATTCAACTATTTTTTTTTGTCAATGAGAATTTTAAACATAATAGAAATTTAGGTGAATGCATTTTATAATAGGTCCGGTCCATCTCTCTGCATTTATATTTACTATTTTTATAATAGATTTTGAATTTAATTTAATACATTAATTTTAATTTCAATGATTAAACAATTATTGATTGACTTATATGATTAACAAGAAAAAGTATCAATATAATATACTAAAAATAACATTATAAGTATCATATGTCAATGTAGAAAAGTATGTGTATTTGATATATATTGTACTTTTCATACTTTGTTAAGATAAAAATTATCAGTTTTTTTTTGCTAATCAAATAGTTTATCTATAACTTGTCATGTGTTTATCCAATAAATAGAAGTATTGTCAATATTTATGAGGTTATATATGTCAAAATATCATAATTAAAATGTTTTCCTTTTGAAAAATAAATAAGTTGACACTTATATTCAGATATTAAAAAACGAAAAGCAAACATATCATTCATATATATGTATTTAGAATTCAATCAAATTTAGACTCATTTATATTTCAGACGAAAAAAAATAAACGCTGCCTAAGAATTATTAATTGGATAGACTTCCATTCCCCTTAAATACAAGGACAATCTTCAATTTATTTTTAAAAGTATAAATTTTTAATTTATTTTATTTTCATTTAAAAGATAATCATAAATTAGGGGTTAGGGGATGCATTGATAAAAAAAATTTCTATTTCGCTAATAGTAAATAGAGGTAAATTAATTTTTTTACATTTTTAGAGATAAATTAAAAATTATTATTGTAAGTAGGAGTAAACTGAATTTTACCCTAATTAGTTGAAGCTAATGTTGCTTTCAACATGTGGCGTAATGGTTTTCATTTTTCAAGTCATTAGAGAGTTCCAAATCTTTTGCCGCTCTTCTACAGTTCTACCTTTTTAAATAATAAAAAGAAATAGAAGTACAATCTGAGGATCCGATTCTTCGCCTACAGCCCACAAGGAAACAAGCGAAGCCACAGTCCTAACTTTTGTCAAATGTCGTTCACTTTTGCATTGGCATTAACCCAAATTCGGATCAAAAGCTCCGATATAGGCCACAGCTCCCTTATAAATTAAGGCATTTAATGCTCGTGCCACAAACTCACAGAGGAAAGCAAATTAAAAAAAAAAAAATGTCCATTACTTCAAATCTCCGAGCATTTTTCACTTCAATCATAACCTTCATATCCGGCCAGCTCCGTCCTAGCTCAAACCCGCCGCCGTCTTCTTCTTCGACCGATGATGACTTAGAATCACAACAAGTTACTGCTCCAATTCCAAATACAGAACAAAAGATCAACCCAAACCAGTTTCTGCTCCAGTGGCAAAATGTTGTGCTGGCATTTTGCTTTACATCAGCTATTGAAATAGCTGTCCTGTTTGAACGAACCAAATCCCCACCCTCTGTTTCTTTCTATCTGCTCTCTTTTGTCATCTTAGTCATCTTTCTTTCACTCTTTGTTGGAAAATCTGTTGGCCAGAGTTTTACTGTCCCATCTCAAGTATTGGAGAAAGCTCCAATATTCCTCGCTGCCACTTCATTCATCACCACTATTACAATCCCGCTTCCACCCTGGCTCACATGCACCACTCGGGCTCTGTATGCTCTCTGCTTGATCATCATCGTCATATGCAACAAACTCATGTAGTTTTAGAGCTGAAAATGATTAGTCCAAAGCAAATATTATTGTTCATTAGTGCCGTTGAGGAATACAATACATGCATACTCTTCTTCCTGGTGTTGTGCCTGTTGTTCTTGTGTATTCATGATACACGGTATGTAAGAATTCTTAAGAATTCATTTGTATCATTGTGTGTGTGCGTATGTACAAGTCTTAGTTTTGGACTTATTTGTTGTTGTTTTATATTTTTTGCTTTAATTTGCTTTCAAGTGTACTGGACTGGCTATTGTTTTTCAGATTTTAATTTTGGCAGCTTTATGGATAATAAGAGAAAGTGGTGTTAGCATGAAGTGAGTTCACTCCTCCATCATTTACTTCTCATTTATTTGCTCCAAACACCATTCCAACATGTTCAATGATCCATATCTGTTTTCTCACATACACATATATAATATTTATATCCAAATTATTTATATTCAATATATATGTACAGAAAGGAACACATAGATGACAGAAATTATGTTAGGTCAAGCCCATAGTTTTGTTGAGGAATTGGACGAAAGGAAGTAGAAGGAAATTGAGTGGAGCTATTAGCACCCTTTAAACTCATCATTAAACCCCTCTTTTAAAAGTAATTTATTAAATTTATACAAAAATCACACTACTTTTAATTACACTATTTTAATTCATTAACTAACCCCGTATTTATATTTCTAAAAAATCCTGTAAATACAAAATTCTTTGTAACAAAACCTTTTTAACAACATTAATTTGAAGCTCTTGTGCGATCATTGGGAATCACCTTCAATTTCCTTATGACTTCTTTGGTTTTTTTAGCAACTATTTGCTTTTAGATTCTTTTAATATACAGAACTTATTACATATATCTCTTTTTTGTTTTTGTTTTTTTTTTACTTTCTTATAACTATCAGAACTTTGAAATTAAGTGTCTTAAAATAATGATTAACTAAAAACAATGAAGGGATTTTATTAAATTATGGGCACCTTCGAAAATCCTATGTTGATGGATAAGGATGATGATCATGATATAAGAATTTAGTTAAGAGTATATATAAAACTATTTAAATAGGTATAAATTATAAATTTGAAAAAGATGTTATACTATTTCTACTAACAAAAACTCAAATTTTTTAGACTTTTGAAAATAAAAATTAAATTTTTTTAAAATATCATTTTTTTATTTGACAATCTTATTTTATTTCTTATATTTACAAACCAAAACTCTTCATTCTCTCTTTTTAATTAATTGTTCGGTCAAAAAAACAATTATAAAATCATAAGGCTAACGTTTTTTTAAATTATTTTATCAATTAATTATAATATTATACGATGTTGTGTATTCACTCAGGGAAACTTCTATGGATGATCAGGACTGTGGATTAGTACCATCCACGTCACCATTAGCTGACCAATAAGAGATTACCACGTACACCTTTGCTACTTTACATTTTCGTCCAGCCTACGCCACTGCGAGCCGACCGAGCCAGCCACAGTCACGCACTTTTCTCCCCCTCTTTGGGGACCTCAACCAGCCCCATCCGTTGATGAAGAGGGCTCTTGTAACGACCGCTTGGACTTAATTCTAACCGGCTCAGGTGCACCGAAATTAGGAAAATTCAAAAGATCCCTTCTACCCCTGAACTTGAAAGCAGCAGGGACGTAAGCCAAAGCCGCTTGCTCAGCCGTAGCAAACGTCCCAAGCCAACACCGAGCCCCTTTCTTAGCCGAGTCACGTATTTCAGCCGCAAACTTTCCAGAAGGTGTCTGCCTTACTCCCCTGTAATGATTCCCCTTTGAAGGGACCACCGCAGGCGCCGCCGCATCCGCCACGGGAAAATTAGCTTGAGTTGGCGCCTCTAACAAGAAATTCACAATGAAGTCAATCGCAGAGATTCCTTTAGTGACAACAGGAGTGCCGATTGATTTAGCCACAGCTTCAGTATTATCTGTATCTTTGATAAGATCATTCACAGACAGAGAGTTTTCTTTGATTCCAACAAGAGGAATGCTAGCCAAATATCTTGTGCTTTTGATTGATTTATCTTGATCCCTACCACCTCCTTTAAATTTTATCTTAGCTCGGCATCTGTCTAAATGATTTTTGAGATGGGTGGTTCCTTTGTTGCCTGAACCATCAACCTTCTTTTCACAAAGACTACATACAGCCCATTCGATTCCGTCGTCTCCTTTATACTTTGCGAACTCATCCAAGCCTTTGACTTCAACTTTCTTCCTTTATTCTCAAGGCTGGTTTCCTGTCAAACATTGGTCAACAATTTTCATGTATTAATATTGAAATTATTACTCTGTAAGGATGACTTGCATGCTCAGCCTCTATAAACTACTTAAATTTCCAAAGAAAAGATTCAGGCTTTAACACTTTAAATATTCATCATTTGTCTGTGGTGATTCTAGTTTGCATAGCAAAAATGAAAAAGAAAAAGAAAATAAAAAATTTCAAACACTTAAATACAGAGAGTTGTTGGAAAAGAAAATCTATTTCATATTTCAGGCAAACCAGGCTGTTGATTTTGTTCAGCATTAATTATATGATCAAAACTTGGTGAAGATTGAGTTCCGCTGTTGTTAATTCCTGCTGAGAAGGACTCTTCAAAGCCTATCAGAGGTATGTGACAAAGTGGATAAATGGAAGATTTGTTACTGAATAAGTGACTGTACAAAGTCAGAGACACAGGATGAGGTAAGGAAAACAAGTTTCATCAAATCTAAGAGACTTAAGCCAATTTCAACTATATGTCTAAGCTTTCTCTCAACTGATCTATTCTGATGATGTGTATAAGGACATGAGTGTCTAAAAAGAATTTTATTTTGATTGAGAAAATTTGTGAACACTCTATATTTCTTCCCCCAATCAGATTGCAACATCTTGATAAATTTGCTAAACTGGTATACAACCTAAAGCTTGAATAGTTTAAAAACTGCTAAGGCTTTTGATTTGAGTTTTAGAGGATAAATTCATGTTAACTATTAAGCCTTTAATCTCAATAAGACTCACGAATCTTGATGAGTAGAAACACCAAGAACACAATCGAAGCAAAGAAGTCAGAACAAAGAAACAATATTAAAACCAAAACAAAGACACAGAGCATCAACCTTAGAAACAATATTAAGGCTTTTGATTTGAGTTTTAGAGGATAAATTCATGTTAACTATTAAGCCTTTAATCTCAATAAGACTCACGAATCTTGATGAGTAGAAACACCAAGAACACAATCGAAGCAAAGAAGTCAGAACAAAGAAACAATATTAAAACCAAAACAAAGACACAGAGCATCAACCTTAGAAGGAAAATTTACTCTTTAATACTGATCAAGAACTAATCCAATCGCAAGTGATTTTACAAAAAATTATGCACAGATCACAATGGAACAGATTTTGTGCATAATGATGAACAAATGAAGACCAAAAAGACACTAAAAATAGGCACCACCCATCAGCTCTATTATATACTGATATACTGGACTCGTTATAACAGATTATAACGAATTCATGATACCTCAGTAGACAATATCTAATAGACCCCATCAACTGGAGTCAATCTGCACAACAGCTCTCAACTTTCCATATTCTTCATTTCAGTCCACATACACAAGTCTTCACGTTCTCCACCTTGCAGTTGATTCAGTTGATCCCTTCAATAACACAACACCTAAAGACCTTCATTCAACTACAATTCACTCCTGAATTTAGTTAGGTTTGGGCGAGATGCCCATCATATTCACACAGAATTCAAACTTTGCAGTGGGAAGTGCTTTTGTAAGAGCATCAGCTGAATTCACACTTGTATGGATCTTGGACACAATTACAGTTCCCTTTCCAATCTCATCTCTAATAAACTGGAGTTTCACATCAATGTGCTTAGTTTTTTCATGATATATCTGGTTCTTTACCAGGTGTATGGCACTTTGGTTATCACAGAAAACCTAAACAATTTTATGATTTAACCATAACTCATTAAGCAAGCCTCTTAGCCACATGGCCTCCTTTACTGCCTCTGTAGTTGCAATGAACTCAGCTTCAGTTGAGGATAAAGCAACCACAGACTGAAGTGATGAATTCCAACTAATCAGGCAACTGTTTAACACAAACATATACCATAATGTTGACTTTCTTCTGTCAAGATCTCCAGTAAAGTCAGAGTCTACAAACCCCATGACTTCATTTATGTCACTTTTAGTCTTCCCATACAGCAAACCATAAGTTGGATAGCCCTTAAAGTATATCATTATCCATTTAACAGCATTACAATGAACTTTGCTTAGACAACTGAGAAATCTGCTGACAACACTTACTGCATATGCTATGTCTGACCTGGTGCATACCATTGCATACATCAGGCTCCCTGCAGCCTGTGCATATGGGAATTCTTTCACCTGAGACTCATCTTCTGATGTTTGAGCTGCTGTCAACTTGAATTGGGGACCAAGTAGTGTCTGGATAGGTTTACAGTCTTGCATCTTAAATCTCTCCAGAACCTTCTTGATATATTTCTCTTGACTCAAGAATAAAGTGTCAGCAGGTCTGTCTCTTGTAATGTCCATCCCAAGGATTCTTTAAGCATTGTTGAGATCCTTCATTTCAAACTCAGCCTTCAGCAGATTCTTCAACCTTTCTATCTCCAGCTTGTATTTGCTTGCAATTAACATATCGTCAATATACAGAAGCAAGTAAGCAATGCCACCTTAATCTAATCCACCAAAGTAAACACAATTGTGATATTTGCTTCTGTGATAGCCTTTTGAGACCATAAAATTATCAAATCTTATGTACCACGGTCGTGGGGATTGCTTCAGTCCATACAAGGACTTATGCAACAAACAAACATATTCCTCTTTTCCCTTGCACTCAAAACCTTCAGGTTGTGCCATCAATATTTGTTTTTTAAGATTACCATGTAGGAAGGCTGTTTTTACATCCATTTGCTCAAGCTCCAAGTCAAGTAAGGCTACCATGGCTAATAAGATTCTTATTGAATTGTGCTTAACAACAGGGAAAAAAATTTCATTGAAATCTACACCCTCTCTCTGTGTAAACCCCCTGGCCACTAGCCTTGCTTTATATTTGGGAGGTTCAACATATGGAATTCCTTCCTTCTTCTTGAAGATCCACTTACAACTGATCAACCTTTTATTACCTGGATTTGGAACAAGTGTTCATGTATAATTTCTTTGAAGGGGATCCATTTCATCTTGCATTGCCTCAAGCCACTTATCACAATGCACACTTTCCATAGCTTCAGAAAAGTTAACAAGCTCTTCAATTGCCACATCATCAACACACAATAGTGCATAAGCAATTAAGTCTGCATGGCCATGTTAGGATCAAGCGCTTACCATTGGGCTAAAAGCTTAAGCTAATAGCCAAGGTGCAACTTTATTTCCTTATACAATGGAAGCGCAAAGCCCCACACTAAGCGGTGGATGGACATGAGGGGCTGCACACATTTGTAATTGTGCCAACGGGCCGGGCAGTTACGCCCTAGGTAACCTTACTGCCACCTCAATGGAATTACACAGAAGGATGTTACACCCACAAGCGCACAGAAGAATTGTTGGGGCCCCATAACCTCAACACGCCATACCTCACTGGTGCTCTGACTTCCTTTCTAACCCTATCTCTTGCTAACTGATAAGTCTGCAAGTCAGCTTGTGGTAATTCTGATGCCTCATGTTCCTCAACTTCAGCTGTGGTCTTATCTTCATCATCAGCTGTCTCTTTTTCACTGCCTTTATTTCCAAACAGCTCCACCTTAACCTTAGAAGTTCCAGATTGTTTGTTAACTGTTGAATTATCTTGTAGTCCAGTATCATGTTCTGCATTTTCTTTCAATAATGTAGATTCATGAAACAAAACATCTCTGCTGACTATACGCTTCCCTTACTCTCCACACCAGATTATGTACCCCTTAACCCCATCAGGATATCCAACAAAGACTCCTTTCAAGGCCCTTACTTCCAGCTTGCCTTGATTGATGTAGAGATAAGTAGGGCACCCAAAAACTCTAAGATTTTAGTAGTTTGCAGGTTTTCCCTTCCACAACTCTTTTAGTGTTTGCAGCTTGCTTTGAATTTATCAACATACATATGGTTTTATCCATCAAAGTCATGTTCATTCTCTCAGCCAAGCCATTCTGCTGAAGGGTGAACTTGACTATTTTGTGCCTTTTTATGCCATGTTTTTGGCAATATTTCTCAAATTCGTTGCTACAAAATTCCAAGCCATTATCAATTCTCCAGCATTTGAGCTTGAATCCAAACTGATTTTCTACAAAAGATTTCCATACCTTGAACTTTTCCAATACTTGATCTTTAGTCTTGAGTATATAGACTCATACATTCCTTGAGAAATCATCAATTAGTGACATGAAGTATATGCCACCACTCAAGGATGAAACTTGAGCAGGCCCCCAAAGGTCAGCATGTGCATAGTCCAAAACTTGCTTAGACATATGCTCTCATTTGTGAAACTTGGACCTGTGTGTTTTGCCAAAAATGCAGTTTTCACAGAACTCCAACTGCTGGATTCTATCCCCGCCAAGTAGCCTTTGTTTACTAAGCTCTTGCAGCCCATTGATACTCATATGACCAAGTCTAAGGTGCCACAACTTGGTTCTATCTTCCTCAGAAACAGTAGAAATTCCTTTTTGAACAGGCACTGATGAGCCTTGCAATACATATAAGCCATTCTCTTTAACTCCCTTCATCATTATCTCAGTCCCATTTCTTATCTCTAAACCACCACTTTCTGATTTAAAGAAATACCCTAAGCTGTCTAGCATGCCTAAAGAGATTAAATTTCTCTTTAGCCTAGGAGCATGCCTCACCTCATGTGGAGCTCTTATAGTTTCATCAAACATCTTGATCTTCACAGAACCAACACCAACAATTTTACACATATTATTGTTTCTCATTAAGACTCTACCACTATCAACAGCTTCATATTTGTAAAATAGGGTTTTGTCAGGACACAAATGAAAAAAACACCCAGAGTCTATGACCCACTGACCTTTAGTATTGCTATTTGATGCCACAAGTAAATCAGCACTTTGATATCTATCAGGGCCATCATTAAAGGCTACAGCTGCATCCCCTAACTTCTCTTGACTTTCCTTCTTTTTCTTCTCAAGACAATCCTTGATGTAATGCCCTTCCTTCCTGCAGTAGAAGCATTTCCTCTTATTTTTCTTCTTATCTACAGTTTCTTCATTCTTTCCATGCTTTTTTCCCTGGTTTTTGTTTTTTTTATCGTTCTTATTTTCTGATCTGGCAATCAGCCCATCACCATTACTCATTTCAAGCCCATTGTTCTTCTGAATCTCTTTTGAACTCATAGATGCTTTAACATCTTCAAGAGTCAGTGTTGTTCTACCATAAAGCATTATATCCACCAAGCCTTCATAAGACTTTGGTAAGGACTCAGCAAGAAAAATGCTTTATCTTCATCACTTATTTTCACATTTTCCACCCCTTCAAGATCAAGAATGATCTTGTTAAAGGTATCAATGTGATCTTGAATTGTAACCTCTTCTCTCATTGAGAATGTGTACAATATTTTCTTCAAGAACAATCTGTGAGCTAGAGACTTCTTCATACACAAGGCTTCTACCTTGTTCCAAATCCCTAAAGCTTTCTTCTTTTCAGAAATCTCTCTCAAGATTGAGTCACCATGACTCAAAATTGAGTGTTATGAGCTCGATTCTGTATTTGTCTCTTCTTATCATCAGTCACAGAACCTGTAGCAGCCTCTGGATCTTCTTCTTCCAGAGCAGATTCAAGGCCCTAATGCACAAGGAGAGCCCTCATTTTCAGTTTCCAAAGCGAGAAATCACCACCAATGGTGAATTTTTCAATTTCATGCTTCGGAAGAGACATGATTGAGATTCACCAAGCTCTAATACCATTTGTTAAGGCTATTAAGCCTTTAATCTCAATAAGACTCACGAATCTTGATGAGTAGAAACACCAAGAACACAATCAAATCAAAGAAGCCAGAACAAAGAAACAATATTAGAACCAAAACACAGACACAGACCAACAACCTTAGAAGGAAAATTTACTCTTTATTATTGATCAAGAACTAATCCAATCACAAGTGATTTTACAAAAAATTATGCACAGATCACAATGGAACAGATTTGATGCATAATGATGAACAAACGAAGACGAAAAAGACACTAAAAATAGGCACCACCGATCAGCTCTATTATATACTGATATAATGGACTCGTTATAACATATTATAACGAATTCATGCCACGTCAGCAGACGATATCTAATAGACCCCATCAACCGGAGTCAATCTGCACAACAGCTCTCAACTTTTCCATATTCTTCATTTCAGTCCATATATACAAGTCTTCACAATCCATATATATATATCTGCTATAATCATCCACAAAGCTAATGTAATACTTCTATCCATTCCTAAATAACACTAGCGAAGGTCCCCAAAGATCTATGTGGATTAATTCAAGAACATGAGTGGTTTTTGGATTTGTAACTTGAAAATGCAATCTATGAGATTTTCCCAATTGACATGCTTCACACAAACTATGAACCGAATTCTTAAGAGATTAAAGAGAGACTTTGGCACGATTATAAGATTTCAGCAAGTGCATTAAAACATTAAAATTTGGATGTCCAGACCTTCTATGCAATAAGACTAATTGATCAACATTTGAGTACAATTGGAAGAAACAAAATTGAAACAAGCTTTGGTGAAAGCTTCCCACTTATTTGAGATCTTATTATTTTTTACAAAAGACAACATAGACAGAGGGTTACTTGGACCAACAACAGCAGACATATATGACTCAATAGAATGAAGATTGGGTTTAAATTGCAGTTTGTATAGTCTTTTCTCAGCACATCCCTATAGAAAAACTTGCCCCTTCATTTTGTCCTACAAAAACAAATCACAAAATTCAACAAAAAACGTTATTACTTGAGGTTATTTTAGATATGCTTAAAAGATTCTCAGTGATAGAAGGCACGAGCAGCATATCCTTTAACATAATACAAGCAGTTCTAGAGCCAATAAAATTGAGAAAAGCATTACTAATATGGGTGATAGTTAGACCTTGACCCTTACCAATGATAAGTTGATCAGTACTTTTGAATTCGTCTTCGATCTGCATGTTGGTCATGAAATACAAGTAAGCAACCCAAGAGGGGGGGTGAATTGGGATTCTAAAAAAAATTATGCAATACAATTCGCTCAACAATTTAATCTATTGCCTTAATCAAATTGAAAACAATAAATTCAATCATGCACAATATTAAAAGAGTAAGGGAAGAGAAAACAAACACAATGATTTTTACGTGGTTCGGCAATCCCCGCCTACGTCCACGCCTCCAAGCTCACCGGGCTTGAGGATTTCACTAAGCTAGCCTCCCAAGGCTTCAAACGCTTACAATTGACTTCCAAGGTGTCAATGGACCTTTACAACAAGAGATTATCCCCAATCTCTTAACCCAAGTGTATCCCAACACTTACAATCACTCAAAGTAAAAGATTACAAATTGTTTTTCTCTCACACAATATTTAAGATTACAAATCAATGCCCAATGTGTGAATAGATGAAGAGAAAATGTGTTTAAAGCTCTATGAAGATTGTATTCTCGAATATAAGCTCAATGGTTGTGTTGTGATCAA
>MKYO02026394.1:82929-114376 GCA_002013955.2 Citrus medica
GATCGCCGTTATCTAGATGTCGGATCGCCGTTAGTGTCCAGAGACTAATCTTCAATTCTGTTAGATGTCGGCGAGCCGTTATCACGAAGTCGGATCGCCGTTAGTGTCCAGAGGCTGATCTTCAATTCTGCTCGATGTCGGCGAGCCGTTAACAAAATGTCGGATCGCCGTTTTCTACAGTGACTGCTACAGTGACTACTACAGTGCACTATTTTGTAAAATAATAGTTTGACCCTCAAACTTTATATAACTGTACTATGGCCCAAAACGGTATGAAACTTTACAAATAAGTCCAATTTCAGAATTTCTAAATAATACTTTGTTAATCCCAAAACTTTATGAAATTATGGTATAGCCAAAAATGCTATGACACTTTTCAAATAAGTCCTTCACCAAAATTTCAAGCAATACTTCTTTATTTCAAAGTTTTCAAAATTCTTTCAATTAAACCATAAACTTTAAAAAACAATCAATTTCATAAAATCATTTTTCCATTAAATATGAAACATTTATAATGTGAAAATAATGATTTATTTAAAAAGAATAAAAACAATCAATTTCATAAAATCATTTTTCCATTAAATATAAAACCTTTAAAATGTGAAAATAATGATTTATTTAAGATGTATATAAAAAATAATTTGATCTTAAAAGATTAATCATTCTTAATCTTGTTTGTTATCATCAAAATCAATATTATGGAAACATATATGTTAACAGGTCATATTATTTGTTAGGTGATGTGTGGCTCCATTATCTATATACTAGCCTTCATCAGTAGGTCCTTCAAAATTAGCCATATATGCAGCTCTAGGAGAATATGAAGAATGAAATTCAGGCATGTATGCAGGAGATATTCCAACTGAATATTCATCAAAACTAGGCATATAAGGTGGCATGTAAGGTGGCATATAAAACAATCTTTAGATATTTTCCTTTGTCATATGTTCTAGGTGGTACTGGAACAAAATCCTCATTGAATCTATACCAACAAACATCAGCGCTATGTTTAGATTTAAAACAAATCTGACATATTATAACTTCATCAGAAATACCAGTAGCATTTGAAGCTCTAGCAAAATTAAATGGCATAATAGGAGACATGCCACTAAACACTCCTTTTCCATTCATTTGATGCATATTTTGACCTTTATCATAACCACCAAAACCAGAATATCCTCCATTGAAACCATTAAATCTAGAAAATTTCTTTAAGGAAAACCTCTACCGACACCTGATCCAAAATTTAAGTTTTTACTAATAAAAACAAAATAACTTATTTAAACTTTAAAAATTCTACTTAAAAAAACTAAACAACAACAAAAGTTACGATAAGAGCTTATGTGATTAAGTAAATACTGATGACCATTAAACAAATCATACCGAAGAGGCACTGAGTCAAATTCGTAGAATCCATTCTTTTTACTTTTTAATTTGGAACGTATGGGTTCAAAGCTCCAACAGAAAATCTTGCTTTTATATCCTGATTTCTGATCACTTAGTCGAATCCGAATCGAGCTTTTCCACAGCGTGAGCTTCTAACGTTGAGTATCTACATAACTTATTACTGTTCCTACATAATTTCATGATCAGACTATTGTATTTTTCTTTTTTCTTTTTTTTCAATTTGATGTATTTGTATACAAGAAGTAAGGCAAGATTTGCAACATTTGTGCAGCCGCACCACCAAATTGAACTAAGCTTCAATTTCTTAATTCTATTTATGTTCTTTGGTGATCGCCTTTGCCAAGAGGTGTCCTCTTCGTACGGCTGACTTGCAAAGAATTTTCAAAAGCACAAACAAAGCCACAATCCCAACTTTTGTCAAATTCCTGGACGTTTTCCATTTGCAGCAACGGCAACCCAAATTCGGATCAAAAGCCCCGATATAAAATTAAGGCACTGAATGCTAGTACCGTAAACTCACACACACAAAATAAAAATGTCCATTACTTCAAGTCTCAAAGCATTTTTCACTTCAATCATTAGCTTCCTGTCCAAGCTCCGTCCAAGATCAGAGCCGCTGCTAGCTTCTCCTTCGATTGATGACTCAGAATCACAACAAGTCGCTTCTCCAATTTCAAATACAGAACAACAGAACAACCCAAACCAGTTTCTGCTCCGATGGCAAAAAATTGTGATAGCATTTTGCTTTACTTCAGCAACTGAAATAAGTGTCCTGTTTGCACAAGCTAAATCATTCCCACTCTCCATTTCCTTCTATTTGCTCTCTTTTGTCATCCTAATCATATTTCTTTCACTCTTTGTTGCAAAAGCTGTTGGCGAGAATTTTACTGTCACATCACAATTTTTGGAGAAAGTTACAATATTCATTCATCATCGCCATTACAATCCCATTTCCACTCTGGCTCAAATGCACCGCATGGGGCCCTCTTTGCTCTCTGCTTGCTCATCATTGCTATATGCAACAAACTCTTAAGTAGTTTTAAAATTGAAAATTACTTGTCGAATACATTGCTAATAAATGTTCTTTTAGTTTAACTACGATAACTGTTATGCATTGCTCATCATTTTTCATTTTGTGCTGTTGAGGAATACTGCCTCTTCTTCTTGCTGTTGTAACTATGATATACAGTTTGTAAGAATTCATTTGTATCATTGTATGTATGTACAAGTCTTTGTTTTGGATTTTATTTGGTGCTGTTTTATAATATTTGCTTTAACTTGCTTTCAAGTGTAATGGCTATTGCTTTTGAGATTTCAATTTGACAACTCCATGGAGGCAAAGCTCAATAATTATTGTACCCAATGTCCGAGACTCAGGCTTTTTTTTTCTTTTTTTCAGTTTTTATGTTGTCAGAGAAAATCGGTGCCAACTAGTTAAGTTGGCAAAATCTCATGTTTTCAGCTCACGTGGGCGGAGATAAGACTTGCCGATAAGCTGATTTTTTTTTTTTTATAAACAATAGATAAGTGTTAAATTGTGATTGGGCTATATAAAATTCAACGTGAAAAACTGCCTGAATTTTATGTTTTTAGAAAATAAAAAGAAAATTATTTCTCCATTTTAATGAATTTTTTTTTAATTTTTGTTGGCTTTGAATTAAGTACTAAAATATAGTAAATTCAAAGTTAACTGAAAATTCTTAAAGCAATTCAAGGAAAAACAAGTCACATTCTGTTCCATTTTCTTTAAAATTATGGTTCTCCCACTGAAATTACCAGCTCCACAGCTGAAGCAAAAGCAAAAGAGCAATAAAAAACTGTGGCAACATAAGACGGGGGTCTTATTTTCAGGGGTGTCTCGATGAAAAGTGTATTTTATTTAAATATTTCTCCCAAAATTATGAAGAGACCGAGCAAACCGACTTGCATTACGATTACTTGTTAACTCAAATCCTCTACTTAATGGATAATTGAAGAATGTGTCTTTCAGTAAACTCATATAAAAGAAATTATTAAGATAAAATGAATTTACTTTACCATTACTACTTACTTATATATTAGAGTATCTCTAAAAACTCTATTAATTTTAATTTTTAAATATCTATTTACTTAGCTATGTGGTAAAAAAGAGAGTAAAAAAGTATGTTATTCTCCAAAATACTCTTCAAATAGAAATGAGTTAATATTACTTTAATCAAATAAATATTTTTTCAAAGGAAAAATAAATGGTAATTAAAGTATTTTTCTCTTTCTCCAATAAAAAATAATAAAATATGAATTGAAGAGGGAGAAATCGAATCTATAAATTAAGAGAGATAATCATTTTTTATTTGAATAATTTTAATTGAAATATTTTTTGAAACTTTAAATGCTAATGTGACTTTTCGAATAAATAATAAAATCTTGTTTAAAAAGTTTTTTTGAAGATGCTCTTATAATCATTCTCTAGTCCGACGTAAACATTTTTTAAAATGCAGATTCAACTTTTAACAATAACCTAAAAAAATTTTACAAAGATTTGGAACATGTTATTTTACAAAGATTTGGATCATTGAACATGTTGTAAACTTGTAATGGTGTTGCTTTCAACACCATTGCAACATGTATGAGGAGGGAGACAGATATGGTGGAAATTGTATTGGGTCAAAGCCCATAGATCCGTTGAGAAATTAGACCAAAGGAAGTAGAAGGAAATTTCGGAACCGTGGATTGCGTCGAGCCCGTTTCAACGTTACTGGCAGGGGCGTCCTAATCTTATCGAGCGCTACTATTGGCACTCCTCTAGGTTGCTTAAACCACACCGTTTCTGAGTACACTTCACAAGTGGGTTTAGGGTTGATGATTCAATAATTTCTAGTACAATTGCGCTTCATCACTTTCATCTCTACTTTGCTTTCTGGAACTGATCAATCCAACGTTATATTCCAAGTAGTTTATTTTTTGATTAACTAAAACTTGTCATAAATTAAACAATTCAGTATCTGAAACATTTTTTTAATTTTTTTAATCAACACCCATTTTAATTTTTTTTTGGGTTTCGATAAGCTAACCCAATGTCACATATGCACAGCAGGGCAGTAAAAAGACAAAATTAATCAAAATGCTCACTTGCTTGAGAATTAACAATTAAATCAAACGGAGAATTGACGCCACAGTCTCAGATCTACGTTTTGACAGTTAAAGCTAACCCACAGATTAGCGAGTCTAATTCTACGTTTTGACCTTAATTATGGGATTTCAACATGGATAGACACAGATTTATTACATATACAAAAGCCTTTGAGGCTAGCATGAATCAGCAGCATATATAGGAAGTAACATAAACGATCAAATTAAGATATGATAAAATTAATTCGAAAATTATTGTAAAAACAAGAATCAATAAAGTTTTGATAGTCGAAAATTCAATTCCAACAATCACAATTTTAACTAGAATTTAATTTGAGTTTTGATCAGTGGGCTCCCCAAAAAAAAGGGAAAAAAAACTAGAAAAAAGATAGGTAAATATATTGTCACATGAGATACTGTCACAACTCATAATGAAGACAAACTGTGATGCCTACAAAATCAAGAAAATAAAGATCATTTATATACTAGTTACTGTCTTAATTGACTTTTTAAACTTTATGCAGTATGAGTTGTGCCAGTATCTCATCTGAAAATATAATTTATGCAAATATGCTTCTGTAAATATGATTACGGTGGGGGGTAATTAAACAGCCCTTTCTTTTTTTCTTTTTCTATTTTTTCTGTAATTACAGTATTATCCTACAGTAATATAACTAAAAGAGATGAATAAATAATTGTTAATCAAATAATTAACTTAATTATTGAATTCTCAACAGACTATGCCACAGAAATTTCCATGTCTAGATCATTCATGGCCACATAACAGCAATGTTGAAGAGATCGATTCCAGACAACACACTCTAGAATTGAAACGACATAAATAGTCTATCCATTTTCCTACAAATTTTTGTTACTTTCTTCTATTTCCTCAGATACCTGGCAGTTCAACAACTAAGAAATCTCGTCTTCTTACAATTAGCCCGAATTGAAGCTCACAGCTGCAGCAAAACCGAGCTCAGATCAGATGCCTCCTTCAATAAACAGGCTCTCAGTAAAATATTTTCAGTAAATAAAATGGAAATGTAGCAAAACAGAGAAACACACACTGCTCAAGCGAGTTAGGACTTTGACATTGGCGTACGACTCGATTAGTGCAGTGTCAATCTTCCTTGATTGATATATTTTTTGACAAGCTGGCCTGATCTCTCTACTATCACGTTTTAATGATCTGATCAGAAAGCACCTGGAATTTCTTTATGGCATGAATCGTGACGTGACATTTAAATGCAGGCATCGCTAAACACTTCCAATTAATGTATGCGCAAGAAGATAATGATGGAGAAAGATTCCAATTGATCGGGTTCAGTCCCTGCATGCATTAATAAACAATTAATATGCAGGCGTAGCATCATCATTCTTGTTTGTCTTTTAAATTCTTGTTAATTAATTGTTTGTTTCTCTTGAGCTTAATAGAAGCTTTTCGGAATGAGGTTAGCTCTATGTACATATTTTGGGCACTCGCTAGTTTCCTTTCTATTAAAATTAATATCTATTATTGACAGTTTTATATTTTCACAATAATTAATAATTTCTTTTTTAGTACAATTTTATGGTATGATTATTATTTTTAAGTACATTTTTATTCATATAAAAATGAATTATGTACTAAAAATAAGATATATATATATATATATATATATATATATATATATATATATATATATATATATATATATATATATATATATATATATATATATATATATATATATTGTGAAAATGCAAGCAATAAGATATATTTCTTATTTTAAAGAATTTTTCTTACAATAAATATATATTTTGGGTAGAGCTATTTGAATCTACTAAATTCCTCACCTCACCCTTTTTTTGAATTAAAATTTTTATTGTGAAAATATAATTTAATTATTTAGTTGACCTTGTTCTCTCTCCCTTCATCTCCTTCCCTTCCCAAAAGTTTATTGTAATACATGAAATAAATATTGTGTTTAACAAATGAAATTATTCAAAAATTAACAAATTCAGCCTTATTGTAATTTAAAACAAATTTTAAAGAATAATGCCCATCATGCAAGAATTAAAAATAAAAGTCTCTATACCTTGAATCTATTACAAATTTTTTAGTTAAATCTCAGAAGCACAAACTTAATGATCATAATAGGTAAGAATTGATAATGTTTAGTGAAAATTAAAAGAAAGATAAAGTTGATTTAGCAAGAAGAAAAAAACGAAAAATTAAAAGAGAGAGATTAGTTTCGATTTTGACCATTGTTATAATACAAAGAGAAAGTAGTTGATCAAGAGTAATTTTGTGATTTTTGGGAATTTATGAATTAAAAAAAAGTTAAATTTGATAATTTTAAAAAATGGGTGTTGAAAGAACTTAATAGGTTCAAATATCCATATATTTTATATTATCAAATAAACGACTCATTTATCTCTCTTTTCGATTAAAATTTTTTGGTGCAGAATTTTTTAATATTATAAAAATAATAAAAAAATAAATGGTATAAATTAATTTCAATTGATAAGAAAGTTCTCCCTTTTTTTGGGGGGGGGGGGGTTCATTTTTCTTAGGGATGGCAAAAATCCCCACGGAGACGGGTATCCTTGGGGATTTTTCCCATTCGGGGAGGGTACGGGGATAATTTTATACCTAATTTTTTATTCGGGGAGGGGACGGAAAAAATTTTTTACCCAATTTTTTATTCGGGGAGGGGACGGGGATGAGGTGGAATCCCCATCCCCTACCCATTTCCCCATTTTAATTTTTATTTTTATTTTTAAAATTACTAATAAATAAATAACAAAATTATAAATATTGTTAAAAATAATAAATATCAAAATATTTATATTATTGAACTTTTAAACTTAATTAACTAATTAAAGTCTTAAATTTTTAATCCAAACCACAATGATACAGCAAAGAGCTGCCTAATTATAATTTACAACAGTCATAAAAAAATTTTTTTTCCTTTTTATTGTAGGATTATGAAGATTGAGTCATTGACAAATATAATTATTTTAATAATTTATATTTTGAATGTGACTTTGAAATGATTCAATATTAATGTAAGATATATTTTTAACTTTATTTTTATCTGAATTTTTTATTTTAATATGATTAATTTAAATTTTAAAATAAAAATGTATTAGACTATTAATTATTCGGGGACCGGAGACCCTCGAGGATCCCCTGTTATTATTCGGGGAGGGGATGAGGATTCTCTCAAGCAATTCTGACGAGAATGGGGAGGAGATGGAGACATACGCAAAATATCGGGGATGGGTATGGGGATGGGGAGATTGGTCCCCTCCCCTCCCCATTGCCATCCCTAATTTTTCTTAACTACATCATTATATGTTTGGTATGAGAAGCAAATGCACACAAGGACCCACAAATTTTCCTTCCGAAAAATTTGAAACCTAAAAAGGAAATTTGAAAAAAAGCAATTGTATTAATGATATAATACAATTTAATAGTAAACACTTAAAAGGAAAATGAAATATTTAATGATGTCAAATTATTCCACCATTTATTATTTGATTTCACAATTAATAGACAACTTAAAATTGACCGTGGGATTTAGGGGTTTAGTTAGGTGTTTATTTAAAGAGTAATGATACAGTTACAAACTCTTGTATAAATTTATTTTGTACAAATTTATGTGGTATGATAAGATTAGTTGAATTAAATATCACTTGCCCACATGATTTATTTTTATTATTTTATATTTTCATTCAACCAATGAATTAATACCATGTTAATTTGTACAAAATAAATTTGTACAAGAGTTTGTGGCTGTATCATTACTCTTATTTAAATAGTTTAATATATTTGGTTGTCCACTCAAATATGAATTTTAAGGGAGATTAGAGATTAAAAAAATAGATTTGCATAAAAATTAAATTAAAATAACCTTTCGTTATTTATGTAATTCTTATTTAAATGGTGGAGCTTACCCCCGAGAGATGTGATCAAATAGTTTATTTGACTGACCATTTAAATTAAAATTTAAAAAAAGTAAAAAGTTAAAAAATAAATTTAAACTTTATCTATCTTCCTTAATCCTGACTCATATTTTTAAAATAAAAAATAATTAAAGAAGGTAGGGCCTCCATTGATATTTTGAAAATTTTAATGGTGTATCAAGGGTAAAACTTAGGTGCAATTGTGGCACCGTACTACAGTTGCATTTAGCCGTTGGATGTCAGTGAATTCCACTAATCTAATTGTATTTAATGGTTAGATACAACTGTGGCACGGTGCCACAGTTACACCGTAGCATGATCCCAATATCAAAGGTAATAATGGGAAGTATCATGTAATTATCAAACTTAACAAATGGAGACAGTCCATTGGTCCGGTTAGGCGAGTTGGACCATTCTACAGGACGACACGTAAACAATGTCGGCACAAATGAACACTAATGTTTTTGGATTAACATTTTAATAGTCCCTATAGTTTAAATTAATTTTTTAATTGGTTCTTTTATTTTCAAAAAGATATTATAAACACCACTATCGCAATTTTCATAATTACTGGACTTAACTTTATAAGGATGATATAGCATTTTCAATTTTTTTTAACATAGCTTGAAAATCAAACAAATTTGACATCCAACAAGTGAAAAATAGATGATAAGAAGTGGATCATTTTTATGATTTTAGGGAAAACAAAATATCTAACAAAAACCTGTTGGATAATTTTTCAAAAATATATGAGCTAATTATATAACTAACTTAAACTGTAGGGATTAAAGAAATATTTAGCTAATGTTTTAATGTCTATCGAGTGGGGATGCATGAAGAAATTAACTGAATGTAAATCATACTTGGTGATCATATCCGACAATATGAACCTTAATTTGGTTAAACTTAGTCTATGGGATCATCTTTTAGCTCTGATTGACAATGAGTTGCAAAAATTTTAGGTCCTATTTAGAATTGATGTGTTGTACTTTTTAAACTATCATTGATGTGGAAAAAAATTATAATCATAAAATAAAAATTTACATTATGTAGTAAATATAATTTTTAAATAATAATTTTTATAAAATTAAAAAAGATATAATAGATTTTTCATGATACAAGTATAAAATCAAATCAACTTAGTTTTCAAGTTATATAAACTAATGTTTACCAAATACTTTAGTATTATATTTTTTAAATCACAATTGTCCAACCTCAATGTCAAACAGGACATTAATCGTAATTATAATTTTATCAAATTCATTTTTTCCGTAATTGTTCAGAATCATGTTCTCATTTTGTCCCAATAAAATCAAAAATATTGACAAGGAGTAAAGGACTAAGAAAATCCGGCGCCATCTCATCTATAAATAACGGCACCAACAGGTGTAGCTTAGGCACTGCATTTACAAGATTTAATGCACATTTTATTTTACTAAATATTCAAACCCACCAACGTCACGGGCACCATTAATGGACGAAGCCAGAAGAGTCCTTGAATGGCAGAATGTGATCATGGGATTTTGCTTCTCGTCAGCCCTCGAGATCACCATCCTGTTTGCTCAGACTAACTCAGAACTTTCTCCTTTATACTACGTGCTTTCATTTGCTATCTTACTGACGTTCCTTTCACTCTTCATTTCAAAACTTATTATGCACAAGTTTACTGTTGCATCCCAAGTGCTAGAGAAAGCTGCTGTCATCATCGCTGCCACTGCATTGGTCTTGGCCACCACAATTCCATATTCCGCGAAGCTCAAGTATGCTACCTGGTCCCTCTATGCCGTCTCGTTGCTTACCATCATCATCTGCAATTTCATTGATAAAATTGTCAACCTCAAAGATTTTGTATTCTAACAGGCTCTACTGTAATTTCCTATCTTAATAAATATGTTTGTTTCCATGTAGGGCAGTGATACCATTTGTGCTTGACGAGTACATGTTTCCAATTCTTTATACCACTGTTGTTGTGCCACTAATTATAAGTATAACTTATGTTACTTTAAACGCATTATACGCTTTCATTAATATGAGAGTTTGTGTTAATTATGCAACTGAAATTGCTTAATAATGTCAATTTTGTGTGTGCTTAAAATTTAAAAAAAAAAAGAAAAGAAAAGCAGCTAGGGAGATTGCCATTTATTTTTTATTGGAAAGAGACATCTAATTGAGAACAACTGGAGTATTATGAATGAAAACTTTATATAAATCAAGGATCAGCATCCTTTCTTAATCTAATCTTATTTTGAGCAATTTTTATTGATATAATTGGTAGTTAATAAAATAAAAAGAAAAGAAAGTTAATTATAATCATATACTAATGTCAAAATACATGTGACGCAAGATTTGTAAAAAATCAGGAGTGTTGTTCAAGTTGTTTATGAAGATTCTGTACCTCTCTTTCACACTCAATACTCCATGTCTCCAAGATCCTCTCCAAGCTAAATTCTTTTAATAAACATTTACAAACTTATAAAAGTGGTAGTAGGACTGTTTTCAGGGCCGGCTTTAGAGTGTTTGGGGCCTTAGGCGAAATTTTTTTATGAGACCTCTATTTGTTTTGCAATTTCAATACTTAAAGAAATAAAAAAAAAGGCTCAAAATTTATTTCATTTGTAATTATTGATTTTAAAAATAAAACCTTAAAAAAAGTTAAGAAGACATTTTTATTCCATTAAAACTATTACAAAATAAACAATCAAATTAATACGAATAATATTATTTTCAAATAGGATATTTAGAATGATAGAATATAAAAAATTGAGATGATGAATTAATGATCAGATAATAGAAATGGACTTTGTATTTCTATAAATTGATTTTTTTTAAATGAACCAATGAATATAATATTTTTCTTTCTAGAGAAGTGAGGAAGAAATTTTTTTATTTACTGATTTTTGAGATTACAAAGTTTTTAATGGAAATTAAAAGAAATACTAAAACTCAAATATTCTAACATTAAATAATTAATTTTTTTGAGGAAATTGAAAAGATAATTAATTTAATTTTTTTGAAAGATTAATAATGAATGAATTAATGATTAAATCATATTATTAGTTATATCTATTTAACATTAATGTTATCAAATATAGATTTTTCATAAAAAATAATTCTTAACTGTAGTATAATTAATAATTAGAGAGATTAATAAGCTTTTTGATTTTCTAAAATACGTAATTTAAAAAAATGAGAATTATCAAAAAAATTCAAAAAATGAGGCTTTCACAAAATATGGGGCCTTAGGCGACCGCCTTGTTCGCCTATACCTAAAGCCACCCCTGACTGTTTTAAGAAATAAGCTAATGCAATGTCGAATAGCTTTGGTTAACTTAATTAGGAGCTAAGCATGTTTGTAGAAGATTAATAAAAGAATGTATTAACCTTTGAGTGCATGGAATAGATTCACATTTTGCTTCTAACTTTGTTGCCTCCCCGGTACTAGCACTGCATTATATTAATGGATATGATTAGTGCAGTAAATATAAATAGACTATGAATGGTACCTTTAACAAAGTTAATAACCTAAGGTAAGCTCGATTAGGTGCGCACACTAGATTAGGCCTCTAACTTAGGGTAGGTAGGGTATGAGTTCAAATGCATCACATGTTTCATAATCATTTAGCATTCGAAGTGATGAATAAATTTTACATCATGTGGATCAACTAATCAGCCTAACTAACTATAATTAAAAGAAGGTTATGATTCTTATTTTTCTACATTCTCAAAAACTTAGCAATTAATCAGAGAATTTTTTTTTTTTGGTTGCTTTGAATAGGCACAATCAGAGACTTGGTCTTAACCAATTTAAACCTAAAAATTAGTCAAGAGTCACCAATTAATCTCGACGAAATTTATAAATTCAGAAATAAAAAAATAGATAAATTTATTAATCCAACACAGTGCTTATTAAATGAGAAAGAAGGAAAGGCAGATCCTAACTGAATAGAATTGAGAGCATAATCTCACCAAATATGTTTGGGCTTACTTAGGCCCAGAGCCCAGCAAAATTTTTGTCAGGCCCATTGGCTCATTATTAAGTGAAAATTGCGACAGTAACTTTCGCCATCTCAAGGTCCGTGGGTAGCACTGTACTGAAGTAAAAAAATATCACATAATTTAATAATTACAATTCAAAACTCGCGAAAATCTGATTGAAATTAACCCTGCACCCATTATTTATTTATTTTATTTTTTTAAACTCCCTCGATGCCATCGTGATTAGGGGTGGGCATAAACCGACAACCTATGAGTTTATTCAAACTCAAACCAAATTAAATAGTTTGGGTTGGGTAAATCATGAAAATGAGTTAGATGCGGATTTTATATAGAAAATCATTTCATTGTAAGTTGGGTATGGTTTTACCCATAGGTCATGGACAAAACCCCAACACATAAATTTTTCAAATGAAATAAATGAACACAAATAAGTGAAAGGCCACAATTAAATTTTTTACGGCGTGATCAATTGTCAACAGTTAGAAAATAAAAATAACAGTAAAAATAAATTTAAATTAAATAAATATTGTTGTAAATAACATAAATTTTTAATATTAATTTTTTTGCTCATATCAAAACATATATTTCTTATTTTTAATGCTTTATTTTTTATTTAGTTTCTATTTATGTGATTTATTTAATTTATAATAAATATAAATGAAAGAGTAGTTAAAAATAAGGGTAATATTATAAACTTATACTATTGGAGGGTTTTTTACCATTATAAAAACAGAAGGGAGAAAAATAATATATGTTGATTACTGTAGGGAGGAAACTGGCAATCTCCCTAAAATTAAGCATATAAGTAGACAACATAACACAAAACTAGCAAAACAATAAATAAAAATAAATATTGCATAATTAAATAAATAACAAGTGGCAAAATTTATTATTAGATTGTTAATGTCATGTTTGTGAAAGTTTATTATTAAAGTGTACGTTCTTATTTATTGAGAAATAATATTTTTTGTGATTGAACTTTATTTTGATTTTCTAGTATTCTTTAATTTAAGGATTAAGTTATTGTAAAATTTATAATTTTTATCCACTATATTTTTTTATATTTTAATATCAATTTAATAATTAATAATTATTATAATTTTGATATAATTAAATTTTATTAAAATAAAAATTATTTTGATAATAAAATTCAAACCAGACCCAAATGATTTGGTTTGCGTTGGGTTAAAAATATTTGGGTTGGTTTGGATTAGATGCAAATTTTAATGGTTTGGTTTGGATTGACTTAAAATCCAACCCAAACCAACCCACGCCCACCCCTAGCCACGAGTTAATGAGTCTAATTCTATATTTTGACCTTAATTATGAGATTTCACCGTGTATAGACATAGGTTTATTACATGTACAAACGTCTTTGGAGCTAGCATGAATCAGCAGCGTAGGAAGTAACATAAACAATCACATTAATATCTGATAAAATTAAGCTTAAAGTACTGATGGTTGAAAATTCAACTCCAACAATCCCGAATTTAATTAGAGTTTTGATCGGTAGGTTCCTCAAAGAAAGAAGACGAAAAAAAGTTTTTAAAAAACTAGAAAAAAGATAGGCAAAGATATTGCGACAACTCACAATGAAGTCAAACTGTAATGCCTACAAATCAAGAAAATAAGGATCATGTATATACCAGTTATTGCCTTTGATTTTGTCTAACGATAGAGATTTTTATTTTTTCTCTTTTCTTTTGTATATAAACTGTTGTGTCGTCAAATTATCACATGAATAATATTGAGATGAGTTCACTTATTAATTATACATTAGATTTCATCTAATGATATTAAAGTTTTACCATTTAAGTAGATATTTACATGTTAAACAACTTAAATTTAAAGTTAAACAAAGAGTAGAAATCATACCAGAGAAATAAGATAGAGAAACAATAATAGCAATTCTTTTCAGGCTACTCAATTACATAACAACTCAATTATACTTTTGACACTATTAAAAGCATTAATAAAAGAAAAGGCAATTAAGTGCTTGTCTGAGAAACACTTAATGTTGAAGTGCTTCTTGGAGAAGCAATATATGTGTTTTCAAAAAAGCACGGTGGAGTTTGGTTAGAGTGAAGCTAGCTTTACTTGGTGTACATAAAATCTATATTGAGCTAGTTATTAATAGTTAATTAGTAGCGACATTGACTAAAATTCACGAGCTCTAATTTGCTCAAATTCGTAATTTATTAAATATAGATGCCTGCACTTGAAAATTGTTAATCAAATGAATATCATAAATACATTATTAAGTTCAGCATACACACCAACTAAAACATATATTACACAAAGTACTCCATCTTGTGATAAGTAAACATTAACATACAAACTGTTCGGTTAAATGCAGGGTATATATTTCTGTGATTAGACTAAAAAGAAATAGCAAAAAAGAGATATAGGAAAATGATTAATGATGTGTTTGGTCCATCCGGAGCAAGTAGCAATCAGCATGCAGCAAATGTCGTGCATCTTGGAAATAGAACTCCCACGCTACATGAAGTTTGAAGTCTGGTAACTGAAAAAAGAAAAATTAATCACGATGAAGAAACTACAAGTTTTCTTTAAAAGAAGAAAAAAATAGCTTTACTAGGTTTCTGCTAGACTATTGATGGGACACATTTGTTTTGAAAGTTGTGGGTTTGGCTAAAAATAAATTAAGGCCCTGCTTGGTTGCTTAGAAAATGTGGGATCAGGGAAGAATTTGGCACTTTAAGGAGTCGTTTGTTTTTTTTACTTAGTAACTTAATTGGCTTAATTTTAATTACTTAAATTATTAAGTTTGTTTGTTTTTTTAACTTAGTGAAAATTTTTATTCACTATGTCTTTAAGTTATTAATTTTTTTGTGCCTTCATAGTTCGATTTATGTATAATATAAAATTCATTTACAAATCAACATATTTTATAGGTGTCAATAACAAAACTAATTGGTTCAGGCTAGCCAGCAACTACTACATCCGAAACAATAAGAAATGTATTATCTTGGTTGAATATTTGTATATTTTTGTTTTTTTTTATTCAAGTTCTTAAAATAATATAATATATAATTTAGATACCTAGTGGCCCAGGTCAAAGTTCCAATGTTGGAATAAGGAAAAGAAGGGCTCTTCAAGGTGCTAGAACCAGGGAAAGACAATTAAGTCCAGGACTGAACCAATCCCAAAATCCATCTCAAGCTTCAATTATCACAGGTTCTTTGTAATGGGAACAAACTAAACTTGTTAAGTAGCCATTTTGGTTGTTATTTTGGCATAATACTAGTTATTTTGGCGATATTTTGGATACTTATGTGGCTGTCAATGGTCATTTAGGATGTATTTTGATGATATGATTAATTGTTATTTTGGTTGTATTGTTGGATAACTATAATATGATATTTTCCAATTGTTGTGGTTAACGAAATGTTATTTAGGGTGTACTTAAATACGATTGCAAAGATAGATATTAGGACTGTCATAATTAAGCTTTCATTTCAATAATGCATGTTTTTATAGGAGACGTTACTTTTTAATAAACACAATTACACAGAGACAAACTAGCAATATTATTACATATTTAAGCTTCCCTTCAATGAGCCTAAGCCTTTTCTTTATCTTTACCATCTCATCAGCTCCAAAGTTTACTACATTTGGCTCTAAATTTTTATTATCTACCATTTGATCACTACTACTAAGGTATATGAGAGCTTCAATAGTAAACCATTGCCAAAACTTGCATTTATTCAACCTGTATAAACCATAGCACACGCCTGCACGCCACACCAACAGTACTTGGGAATGCATTTAATTTTTCTATGTAGTTGTCCACTAGCTGCAGAACTTGAACTATAACTTGATGTCATTTTGAATGTGTAGATGATGTGTTTCAATAAATGGTTAATCAGGTGATGTGTGGATGATGGTTGAGCTGGTCTTGAATTTGAATGAATGAATGGTTGAGTGGTTGTAATGAGTTTGAATGAATGGTACAGTTATGATGTGTTATGGATTATGAGGAGGTTTATATGGCTGGTTGGGAGCAGCTTGCATGGTTGAATGACTTCTTCATGCATGCTGATTTTTGTATTTATATGCCCCAAATTGTAATTATTAGACCAAATTGTAGTCATTGGGAGCTAACAGCTACAATATTAAATCTTATTATTTTTGGCATTTTTAGGGTGAAATTGTAATTTTTATTTTCAGGGGGCAAAATGGTCATTTGTTTAAGTTTCTATTAGTTTTCTTAACAGATTCTAAACAGAACTGGAAAGTGAAACGAAATGTAATTTCAAGTGAATTCCAGTAAAAAAAAAAGAATTGTGAATTTTTAAAAAAGTTGAAAAAAAAATGTGGACATTAAAGGAGAAGTACAACTAGTATAAGAATAAGAATACTTCTTATACAAAAATAATCACTATATATAGAGAGGTTGGATTCACTTGTTGGCATAACACAATAAACACTTTTCTATGGGTAGACAATTTCTAGTATGATAGAAACAATAAGTCTATTGAGAGATTGGATGTTATTAAGATTTTGGGTGTACGAAAACATACTAGAGTGACTGTAATAATTTTTCACATATTGAATTTTTCTCTCGTTGTCTTTGGTGGCCGTTGTTTTTCTTTGGTATAAGAATTTTCCACGTAAATTCTTGTATTGTGTGATTAGTTTTATTCTCTATCTATTTTTTAGTTTTATTCTCTATCTATTTTTCAGTTTATTATTTGTTTGATATTATTGCTTATAAGATCTTGAGTGAGATTAAATTTTCCTAACAAAAATAATAATACCCATCATGTAAGAATTAAAAATAAAAGTTTCTATGCCACTTTGAATCTATCAGAATTTTTTGTTTTTGGGATCAAATATCAGAAGTGCAAACTTTATGATCATCAGGTAAGAGCTTATAATGTTTAGTGAAAAGTAAGGGAAAGATAAAGTTGATTTATCAAGAAAGAATTAAAAGAAAAATTAAAAGAGAGAGAAAGTAATTTAGGCTCGGATTATTGTTTCAATATAGAGAGAAAGTAGTTAATTAGGGGTAATTTTATAATTTTTGAGAATTTTTTAATTAAAAAAATAAGTTATAATTTAATAATTATTTTAACCTAAAAAATAGGTGTTGGAAGGAAATTAACGGATTCAAATAGCTCTATCCATATATTTTATATTTTTAAAATAAATTATCAAGTAAATTCGTTTATCCCTCTTTTCCTCAAATTTTTTTGGCGTAGAGTTTTAAATATTATAAAAATAAAAAAAAGTAAATAGTATAAATTAATTTGGAAATTCTCCCTTTTTTTTCATTTCTCTTTACAGCCACTTTATTCCAACTCAATTTAAACACGTCATTATATGCTTGGTGTGAAAATGACTTGGTATGAGAATCGCGTGCACACAAGGACCCACCAATTTTCCGTCAGAAAAATATGAAACCAAAAAATGAAAATTGAAAAAAGTAATGTTTTAGGATAAACATTTTATTAGTACCTATAGTTGAATTAAATTTTTAATTAATTCTTTTATTTTAAAAAATTATTTTAAACACCACTATCATAACTTTCGTAATTGTTGACTTGACTTTATAAGGATAAAATAATATTTTTATTTAATATAACT
Organism: Citrus medica; assembly: GCA_002013955.2. Taxonomy (NCBI): domain Eukaryota; kingdom Viridiplantae; phylum Streptophyta; class Magnoliopsida; order Sapindales; family Rutaceae; genus Citrus; species Citrus medica. The sequence goes on from MKYO02026394.1 coordinate 101,002, forward strand.
TGAAATTTAAATAAATTTGACATGCAACAAGTGAAAAATAGATGATAAGGAGTAGATTGTTTTGTGATTTTGAATAGGAAACAAAATGCACAACAAAAACCTTCTTGATAATTTTACAAAAATATATGAACTAATTATATAATTCACCTAAACTGTAGGGATTAAAGAAATATTTAGCTAATGTTTTAAGTCTATCGAGCGGGGGATGCATGAAGAAATTAAATGAATGTGAATCACGTTTGGTGATCAAATCCGACAACATGAACCTTAATTTGGTTAAACTTAGTCGATTGGATATTTTTTTAGCTCCGATCGACCATGAGTCCCGTAGATCTTAACTGCAATTGTAACTTTGCAAGACTCATTTTTTCCTTAGTTAATAGCGGCAGAGGAATCTCGGCATTACTTTCTCATTTTGTCCCAAAAAAGTCAAAGATATTGACAAGAACACAAAAGCTCACTAACCTAAGATGATCCGGCGCCATCTCACTCTATAAATAACAACATCAACACATATAGCTTGGGCACTACGTTTACAAAAGATTCAGTGCACATTTTATTTCACCTAAATATTCAAAGCCACCAACATTAAAGGGACCATTTATGGACGAAGCCAGAAGAGTCCTTGAATGGCAGAATGTGATCATGGCATTTTGCTTCTCGTCAGCCATCGATATCACCATCCTGTTTGCTCAGCCTAAGTCAGAACTTTCTCCTTTATACTGCGTGCTTTCATTTGCTATCCTATTGACATTCCTTTCTCTCTTTGTTTCGAAATTTATTGTGCACAAGTTTGCTGCTGCGTCCCAAGTGTTAGAGAAAGCTGCTGCCATCGTTGCCGCCACTGCATTGGTCTTGGCGACTACAATTCCATATTCCACGAAGTTCAAGTATGCGACGTGGTCTCTCTATGCCGTCTCGTTGCTTACCATCATCATCTGCAATTTCATTGGTCAGATTGTCAAGCTCACGAGGTTTTGTACCCTAAAAGGCTCTTCTGTAATTTCCTTTCTTAATAAATATGTTAGTTTCCATGTAAGGCAGTGATACCATTTGCTTTTGATGAGTACATGTTTCCAATTCTTTATACAGCTGTTGTTGTACTTTGAACACAGAGGCGGATGCTGCACATGACCGGTGGGGGCTCAAGCCTCCACTGGCCAAAAAAAAATTTAAAAAAAAATTTAATTTTTTAATTAGTTTCATTAAATTTATTAAAATAGTCACTATAAAATATAAACCCCATAAAATTTAAACTTTGACTTTTAAAAAATATAAAAATATTTATTTTAATTAAAAATAATGATAGCCCACTACTCAAAATATTTTCTATTTCTAAAAAATATGGTTAATTCTTCCAGTCTATATAATAATAGTAAAACGAACATTTTCAGTAAGAAAACTCATGAAGAATCATCTTTGGAATCGGATGGGATAAGTGATAGTTTGGTTGTTTATATAAGAAATAATAAATTTAATAATATTGATAATGAGTCTATTGCATAACATTTTTAAAATATAAAAATGCGTAGAGATTAATTATAAATATTTTATATATACAAAATTTTAATTTTTTATATTTTACTATTATCTAATTTAGCTCCCGATAAATTATTTTTTTAGATCCGCCACTGTTTGAGCACACCATAAATTCTTTAATATGCGAGTTTGTGTAATATTGTATAAAACTGAAATTGCTTAATAATATCAATCTTGTGTGTGCTTAAAAAAAAAGAAGAAAAAATAAATTGGTGAGAATGCTACTTATTTTTTATTGGTTAAGAGACATTTCATTGAAAAAAAAATTGGAGCATTGAAAAAATCGAGTACCTTCTCCTTTGCCTGCCAGTACACGATCGAGCTCTTCAAGCTGTTTGTGAAGATTCTGCAGATCTCTTTCACACTCAACTATGGCCCGCGTCTCCAAGAACCTCCAAGCAAGTTCCTTTAATAAACATTTACAAACTTATAGAAGTGGTGCTACGATTGTTTTTAAGAAGCAAGCTAATGCAATGTCGAATAGCTTTGGTTAACTTAATTCGGAGCTAAGCATGTTTGTAGAAAATTAATAAAAAACGTATTAGCATTTGAGTACATGGAAGAGATTCATATTTTGTTTTTAACTTTGTTACCTCCCCGGTACTAGCTCTGCATTAATGGATATGATTAGTGCAGTGAATATATAAATAGACTATGAATGGTAGCTTTAACAAATTAAAGTTAATAACCTAAGGTAAGTTCGATTAGGTGCCCACGCACTAGATTAGCAGCTGTCTAACTAAGGGTAGGGTATGATTTCAAATGCATCGCATGTTTCATACTCATTTAGCATTCAAAGTGAAAAAAATTAACATCATCTGGATCAACTAATCAGCCTGACTGACTACAATTAAAAGAAGGTTATTATTCTTATTTTTTACATGCTCAAAAACTTAGCAATTGATCAGAGACCTTTTTCTTTTTTTGTTGGTATTTTGAATAGGTACAATCAGAGACTTGGTCAAAGCATTTTAAACTTAAAAATTAATCAAAAGTCACCAATTAATCTCAACGAAAATAAGAAATTATAGTTCAATTTATTAATCCAACATCGTGCCTCTTGAAAGCACACCAAAGCTCACTTCATTTCAATTTTGATAATTGGTACTGAATTACCACGAACTCATCTTCTTTTCGATTTTCTAATTTGATTTTGAGAAATAATCACCAAATATTTCTACTGGTAATTTTGATGAGTTCTAAAAAAACGATCTCACCCTGAAAATGTTTTCATTTGGGCTTCCTTTTGCCTTGAGCCTAGAAAAGTTTTCTTCAGGCCCGTTGGCTTCGCTGGCTTATTGTTGAAAGACATTTCTAATTCCTTTTATTTCGATGGCCATTTTATTTAATTTCTTAACAATATTGGGCCATGGCCCAATCATATTTCTGCCTGACAAACCCATTTTTTAAGAGCTGATATGACATTTGGGGTGCGTTTGGGATTGAGGTTGGGCAGCTGTAGCTTAAAAGCTACAGCACTAAAGTGTTTGGTAAACACTAGCTGTTGTAGCTTTTAAGATATGTTGATATGATTTTTCACTTGTATAATATAAAATTTAGAGTAATGATACAGCCACAAACTCTTGTACAAACTTATTTTGTACAAATTGATGTGGCATGATAAGATTGGTTGAATTAAATATCACTTGGCCCACATGATTTGTTTTTATTAATTTATATTTTCACTCAACCAATGAATTAATGACACGTCAGTTTGTACAAAATAAGTTTGTACAAGAGTTTGTGGCTGTATCATTACTCTAAAATTTATTATATCTTTAATAATTTTATCAAAATTATTATTTAAAATTTATATTTACTAAATATTATTAACTTTTCTTTTATAATTACAGTTTTTTTTTCACAACAGCTGTAGCTTAAAAGCTACAGCACCTCAATTCCAAACGCACCTTTGGTGTCACCATCGAACAATTAGAGACCAAGTTTCCAAATATGTAAAATTGATTAAAACACTAGGGTTTGGGGAACAAGCATTTTCTACCTATAATCAAATGGATAAACATTAGCTAGGGATATGGTCACAATATTTTTCCCATGTACGCCATCTTAATTAGAGTCTATATATATGACAGAAATTGCAGGAACATGCATTTACAGATATTAAATAATATATTCTTCCATCTTTATTAAAATCAAAACCATGACCAATTAAGGGTTCATTTTGAGAGTGAGGTGCTGTAATTTTTAAATTGCATCTATTATGCAGTAAAAATTATAGTTGCAAAAAAGAACTAAAAAAAATAATTGTTGAACTGTCAAAACTCAACTACAAGGTGTTGTCAAATACTTTTACAATTGGACTGCACACATCACTTCCAAATGCACCTTGACTAAGCAACATTATAACCATGGACGAAGAAACCTCAAAAAAATTTGAACATCCATTTGCATCCTAAGTCATGGACATAGTTCTTTATATCCACTATGGTGAAGTATACTTCTTAGCGTGAGCGGATCTATTAAAGGACAAGTATGAGTCATGGCCCCTATTAAAAATAAATAAAATTAATATTTAATATTTTATATTATATTAATAATTACTTATTTACATTAAAAATTTTATTAAATTTTTTTGAAAAAATTGTTTGGCTCCCCGACCTAGGTTGGGTTGTTCGTTGTTCCGCCCCTGCTTCTTGGGCAACAAAAAGGAAAGATCAGTTTGTTGCCCAAGAAGCAAACTTCAGCCCTGGTAGAAAAGAAACTATCTCCGTGACTTGTGAGGCAAATGGAAGTTTGTCAGAGATGAGTTTGGAAGCAAAAAGAATAAGAAACGCGAGTAGAAGGGCAAAAAAAGCAACATAAACTGAACGAGAAGGCTCGCTTTTAACTGAAGGATAGGATAAAGCCATGAATCCAAGGGCCAAGGTGAAACATAAAGGAAAAATCACACTCGGCCATTCAAATGGTTTAGTGGTTTCTTCGTCCATAGCTGTGATGTTGCTTAGTTGGTGATGGCTTTGATGCTAATAAAGATTGAAGAATGTGTTGTTTAATCTCTGTAGACGCAGGTGCTTTTCTGTCATATTTATGTACGTAAACCCAAGCCAAGACATTTAATTTGCCTATATTTTTTCCCACGTCCATAAAATTCCTATGAGTTCTGCTATTTGAACGAAATGAAGAAAAAGGGACGACAGAAAAAAATTGCCATGTGGGATTAATGGAAACTAAAAATGGGCACGTGAATGAAGCAACTTTTGTCCATTTGTCTGTTACTTTTTGAATTTAAAGAATAAAATAATCAAAAGAAATAAAGAAAAATAACGAAAATAAATGAAAGGGAGATTACTTTTTAGTTATGTAATCTCTCTCTATTTCTCTCATTTGAGTACGTGAATTTCTCTCATTTGAGTACGAGAGTTCTTTGTGTTCAGGAAAGCAAAATTCAAACGAGTTTCAGTCTCTGCATCTCACAAATTTCGTCTCAGCATCTCACAAATTTTGACTGTGCATCTCAGTTATCACAAGGAATAAATTAGATCTAGATCTACAAATAGAGGTGAGAAATGTTTAAATGGTTAGAATATTTAATTTAAATTATAAAAAATTGTAGATTTTTATTTTTTATATATTGAAATTGTTATGAATTGTTATGATTTTTTTAATTTAGATGGCTGGAAATAATGGAATAGATTATAATAATTTTTTAATGTGTTTTATATATGTTAGGATTTTTTAAATTTAAATGGTTGGAAATAATGAAATAAATTATAACAATATTTGAATGTGTTTTTCTATATGTTAGGATTTTTCTTAATTTAAATTACTGGAAATAATACAATAAATTATAACAATTTCTAAATGTGTTTTATATATGTTAGGATTTTTTAAAATTTAAATTGCTGAAAATAATGAAATAAATTATAACAATTTCCGAATGTGTTTTATATATTTAAGTTGTTAGGATTTTATAATTTAAATTGTTGGAGATAATGGAATAAATTATAAAAATTTGTGGATGTGTTTTATTTATTTAAATTGTTAGGAATTTTCGTTACTGGACAAAATGTTATATAAGTTTCTTAATACAAATGTTAATTATTTTGTAGAAATGGAGTATTTGGAAAATGAGCATGCATTTGAAGAGTTGCAAGAAACAAGAGCTAACGATGTAAATGAAATTGTGGAACCGAACAAATGTGAGCCAGCTCTTGGAATGTTATTTGATAATCATGAAGAAATGTTTGCATTTTACAAAGCTTATGGTAAACAAGAGGGGTTTCCTGTGAAGGTTCGAAGTACTAAGAAGGGGACCGATGGAATTGTAAAATATACGACATTTGCATGTGGGCGTAGCAGCAAGTCAGAGAGTAAATCTGCTAATGCATTGAAGCCGAAACCGAATGTGAAAAATGGTTGTGATGCAAAAATTGGAGGTTGTTTAAATGAAGATGGAAAATGGGTTCTTCGAACTTTAAATCTTCAGCACAACCATAGATTGAGTCCAGACAAAGCTAGGTATTTCTCATGCAATCGCAGAATTAGTACAAGCGCTAAAAAGCGAATTGAAATGAATGATTGTGCAGGAATTAGAATAGCCCAAAATTTCAATTCTATTGTTGTTGGAGCTGGTGGATATGAAAATGTGTCATTCTTAGAAAAAGATTGTAGAAATTTTGTTGACAAAACAAGGCGATTACAACTTGAGGAAGGAGATGCTATGGCACTTTTAAAGTACTTCCAGAAAAAACAAGCAGAATGTGATGGATTTTTTTTTTAGCATTGATTTGGATGAAGAGGATCGATTAAAGAATGTGTTTTGAGCAGATTCGCGGAATAAGGCAGCTTACAAATATTTTGGAGATGTCATCACATTTGACACTACATATCTGACCAACAAGTATGACATGCCATTTGCACCCTTTGTTGGAGTTAATCACCATGGACAGACTATTTTGTTGGGATGCGGATTGATTTCACGTGAGGATACGAAGACATTTACGTAGTTATTTGAGGCGTGGCTATCATGGATGTCTGATTCTCCTCTCCTTGGTATTATTACAAATCAAGGCAGGGTAATGCAAAAGGCAATTGAAAATATTTTTCCTACTACTAGGCACCGATGGTGTTTATAGCACATAATAAAGAAGGTGCCTGAGAAGTTAGGGGCTTTCAAAGAATGTGAAGGTATTATATCTTCCCTGCTCTCTACTGTATATGATTCACTGAGTTCTGATGCGTTTGAGGAAGCTTGGCATTGCATGATTACAGAATATGATCTGTGGGATAATGATTGGTTAAATGGTTTGTACGAGGAGAGGCATCGTTGGGTCCTATGCTATTTAAAAGGCTATTTTTGGCAGGAATGCCAACAACTCAGCGAAGTGAAAGTATGAATGCATTTTTCGATGGATTTGTTAACTCAAAAACAAATCTGAAACAATTTGTAAACCAATATGAAAATGCATTGAGGAGGAAAGATGAATTAGAATGGTAAGCAGATGCCAAGTGTTTCAGTAAAAGGACACCATGCGTGTCAAGATATGAGATGGAGAGGCAAGTTGAAGAAGTGTACACCATTTCCAAGTTTAAAGAATTTCAAGAAGAATTAACTGCTCTGATGTATTGTGATATCTCGGATTCTGTGGGATCAATATATCAAATAATTGAATCATTTGGGCAAGGTCGGAGAGGTTTCTTTGAGGTTGTTTTTTAAGAAGCTGAGTGTGAAGTTACTTGTATATGTTCAAAATTCCAGTTTAGGGGGATTCTTTGCAGACATGCCCTTGCAGTGCTGATACGTAACTCAGTTGAATTACTTCCAGAAAGATACATTTTATCAAGGTGAAGAAAAGATGTGAGGAGATGTTATAGTAAGCTGAAAGTTTGTTATGGTGTGCAGAATTTGACCATCCAGCAAGAAAGATATGAAAAAATGTGTAACGCTTTCAGTGAGGTTGCAGACATAGCCTCTGATGATGAAAATAGCTATAAAATGGTGTTGGATTGGATTGAGAAAGCAATGAAGGATCTACCCAAGCAAATTCGTTGTGAAAGTGTGGGAAAAACTAATACTGGTGAAGCAAGTTGTAGCAGCAACAAACAAATTAACAGTGAGAGTGTGGAAAGAACTGTTATTGGCGAAGTAAGTTGTGGCAGCAACAATGTTCAACTTGCACTAAATGATCCAGTAGTGACACGTCGTAAAGGCCGTCCACCTTGCCTGAGGAAAGAATCTTCGATTCGAAAGAAATCTGTTCAAAAGAACAAGTCCGCACAAAAAAATAAGGTATGATTAAAAACAAATATCTATTTTCTAATTAATTTGGTCTTAGTTTAATTGTCTTTAATAATCTTGTAGGATTTACAACAAACTGCCCCATCATCTTATCATGTGCCTAATGAAATCTCCACACAAGGGAGCAACATAGCCACGGTAAATTTTGTGAATTGATGCGTTTAAAATTTTCTTTTATTTCGAGGATATGTAATTAAGTATAAGATTGCGCATATGTAGACGCTACAAGAAGGAAGTACTATTTACAGAAATCTCAACCAATACGGCACTATGGGCTATTATAATGTAAGAATTAAATTATTTAAATTTTAGTTTTAAGATTTTTATATGAATTTTACATATATTTTATTATTTGATTAGGTACCTATGTACCAATCCCAATTTGGTGGAAGCAACATTTATCAGTCATTTCCTTATAATTGGCATCAGTAAGTTGTTGTTTACAAATTGTTAATGAATACATATATTTTAATATTTCAATATTTCTGTAATGTAATATGATGTTTATTTGAATGTATTATAGCAACCAGTCCCACCGTATACTTCGCAGATGCATTATTCTTCTCCTTCGATGACTTATCAAGGATCTCAAAGTGAGAATTTCTAACAGTTACTACAGCAGCAGCAGCGTAATGAAGATAACAATGATGATACTTGATTTGTATTTTGGCTCTAAATTGTAGTGATGAAATAATGTTGCGTTAAATTGAACTTTAAAATTTTAAAAATATGTTAGATTTGACATTAAATCTTTGAAATTGTAGTGATGAAATAATGTTGTGTTAAATTGAACTTTTAATTTTTTAAATTACGTTAGAATTGTTTAAGGTAATAATTTTTCCTCTTAATAATACTATAGTTGCATGTGATTGTGATGGTGAAATTTTACCTACTGATAATTGATCGTCACTTGCATGCATTTACCAGATTAAAAAAGGGAGCATGGAGGTATGTATATGCTCTTACCACTGTCTATTTTAATATATACCTTACTTAATAATTTTGAATTGATTGTTAGTACATGGTTCGTGCATATATGCCAATTGGCAAAGTTCAACCGTATATATGTTTGCATGGCAATATATAAGCTCTTTAAAGGTTAGGTTAATTAGGTAATAATCTTTTCAATTCATACAATTTCTTATCTTTCTTCATCTTTTGTTCTATTTAATTTTGCTATAGTTGTGGCCTCGCTGTTTTATTAGATAATTTAAAGAGATTAAAATATTTGCTAGCCTAGATAGGTTTCATCCGTACGCTTTCCTTTAAGCCGGGGTAATTAATTTGATTAAGTCAAAAAGTCAAAAAGTCACACTATATATTTTGCATGAAGCATCAATTCAAGCAAATGAGGAAAAACTTAGGAAATTTGAAACCGTGGGAACAATTCATACACAACAATCATTTTATTTAAATTATTTAAATTTATACATAACACGGAATACAATTTCATTTATGCAAAATACATATAGCAACGATTATCCCTAAAATACAACATACAATGGATAATATAGGCAGAATAATACAATCATTTCTGCCTTTATCAGTTTTCACAGTTTTGTTACATGTAGGCACTTCAGTTTGCACCCCCTTTTCAAGTGTTTCCACAATAAATTTTGTAGTTTCTAACATATTGGATGTCTCTGGCAAATTTTCATGCCTTTTTATGTAATCATTATAGGCTATTTCGGCATCCAACAAAGATGTATAAGATTTATAAGAATTCCCTTTGAATCCATTTACTTGCATCTGACATTCAGGCCAAGAATTGTATATTCCCGACTTTCGTCCTTTGAAAACAACATAACAGCTTTGAGTAGGCATTTGAATTCTACATTGGAAAAATTTAGATCAATATTCTAGACTTTTATGCTAAGAATTTCAACTGCTAACAATAAGAGAAAATTTCAAAACCAGGAGGGAAAAAAAGAGTAACATTTTAACCTTCTGAAAAAGAATGGGAGCCTCACAGCAAAGCACAAAGGCCAGCATCAACCAAGAAACTAATTTCTGCAATTGTAAGTGAGACAGATCACAGCAACTTGCACCAAAAGAAAATGAGAAAATGAATATCCATCAAACATATCCAGCAAACAAATTCATACCAAAAGAAAACGAGAAAATGAATATCCAGCAAACAAATTCAGACAAAAAAAACGAGAAAATGAATATTCAGCAAACATATCCAGCAAACAAATTCAGACAAAAAAAACGAGAAAATGAATATCCAGCAAACATATCCAGTAAACAAATTCAGACAAAAAAAATGAGAAAATGAATATCTAGCAAACATATCCAGCAAACAAATCCTCTTAATCCACTGGCAACTACAGCATCTTGGTTGTCAAACTAAACCATCAATATCCAGCAAACAAATTCCGATCTGAGTTAAAAACAAAAAAATGAAATAACTTAAAAGCAAATCCGGTTACCCTTTTGAAAACCCAAGTGCATAGATCCAAAGTCGGAACTCAACGATCAATAATAACCAAATAAATGAATTTTCACATAGTCGAGACTAAAAAACAGAGCAGTGAGCAGTAATAAATGCCCTGTTAGTATCTATGAAGACGAGTGAGAAAATGAAAACCAGAGGCTAAGGCTATGACGTTCAGTGTCTCTGAAGATGAAGAAGAAGCATTGAAGCAACGAATTAAATAAACACAAGGCCGTACCATGTGAGCTACGGTACACATTCGCACACGCAAACAAAATCAAATCCAACACCACCAACAACAACTCACCCATGTTTCCAATTTTTTTAATACAATATTTTCAATTATTTATCTTTTTCTTATCATCTTTGTCCGATCGTGCAAGAAAAAAAGTTATAATTATAAAATTAAAAAAAAAAGCTTACGGAAGAAATGCTAACACTTTCAATCTCAAAATTTCATCATCCATGACATAAAAAAATAAAAAATAATAAAAAGAAATGCTTACGGATGCAGCAAGCAACAACTACACGTCTCCAAAATAGCAACGTCGTAGTAGATCTGGGCTGGGCGATCGTGTCCGTTCTAGATCTAGGGCTGGGTGAGAAAAAAAAAAAGGCTGGTAACGAACGAAGCCTGCTCAATGAAGGGGAGTGTGTATAAAAGGAGGAGTAAAACGAAGCAAACTCATGTCTGGTAATGAAGCAAACTCAATGGAGGGGGAGGGAGAGTAAAATGAAGCAAACTTTTTTTTTTTATTTCTTGTGGGGTCCATGTAATGAGTGGTTAGGGAGTCTGTGTAAAAGGGAGGGGGAGTAAAATGAAGCAAACTCATTTTTTTTAATTTCTTGTGGGGTCCATGCAATATTAAAAGAAGTAAAAATTAACGCTTGAAACGAGTGAAACAGCAATTCAAACTTGTGTTTATGTCGTCCATTTGTCTTCATTGAGTTTGTTTATCATTTTCCAATTCCTATTTCAAAACAATAAAAAAAGTAAAAATAAAAATAACCTAGGAAAAAGAAAGGACTGATAACTTATACAAATATATATATATATATATATATATATATAATTCATTAGAACAAATTAAAGAATATGTTCTAATCTAAAAAAAAAAATGAAAACCAATCAATGATCTACCTTCACAGATTCGCCTTCATAAGCCATAGGTAAAACTGCAAAAATAAAGGCTTGAAAACCGCTAGTAAATAATCCAAGAAATATGACGGGTATAGGAGTCACTAGAGGTGCTAAATAAACAAAAACAACAACTACTAATTTATTGACTAATATATTCCCAAAAAGTCAAAAATTAAGTGACAAAGATTTTGTGAAATCTTCAAAAATATTATTGGGGAAAAAATTGGACATATGATATGTTGTACAACCCCTCTAATGTGTTGATAGAACATGATAGAACATTCATATTTCTCTCTGACCGAAATAAAAATTTAAAAAGAACTAATTTAATTCAATCATCTTCTTTTAGACTTGTCCATTTAAATTGTATATTTCGAATATTTGCTAATCGCATAATATCCACGATATTTGTCTCTTCTCTTTTCTACGATTTAGGAATAATACCCAATCCATAAATCTGTGGAGTTACCAAAATAATTTATTTATCTTATTGTTAATCAACGATTTCATATATAGCTAGAGTGAGCATCACAAATTACGTATGCTAATTTGTTACAAATTAATCAAATTAAGGCTATATCGTCATCGTTTGCTAGAATCCGAAATATCTGCTGGATGGGGTCACAATTTGTACCGATTCAATAAATTGTTGGAATTCCCAAAGTGAGACATTCTCAAAGACATTTATTTTATCTCTATATTCTCGGTCTCAGCCAACAAAGATAACTGCATCCTTATGGTTGTAGCTTCTTTCTTATACCACTGGGAAGTAAACTTCAATTTCTGAAATTACAGATTAGTTTAAAGGGGGCATAATTGGTTCAGTTTCAAACCATGATTGTGTTAGATACAGTCCACTGCAATTTTGAAGATTTGTATAAATCTTAACAACTCTAGCCGTAAAAATATCCCATAATATTAATTATAGCCAAATTGGCAAATTGTAACATCCATGCGCGATATGAACAATAACTAAACTAAGAGCGATGACATTTCAATGTTCAGTGGTCCAACAGTATCTCATCCGGTATATTAAATATCCCTGGATCCAGGAAATAAAATGATTGCTACTATTGAATTCTCAGTCAGCACTTCTGCTTGCGACAGATAACTTGAGAGGTATCTAAAGGTTTTTTTTTTATTATTTCTTTTTGCGATAAATTTTTCCTGTTTGTTTATGTGGTTTTTCGTTTGAAATTCTAGGCAGACTGTTCACTGTTGTATTAATTAGTAGATTGTTAGCTGTATATGGAGATTTATAGTTGTTTGAAACAAGCTTTTTTGGCTTATGTCTCAACTAATAATGTTTATTTATGAAAAAATGTTGTAGCCCAAGTCTCAAATAACTTATCAGCCACAACAGCTTAGTCAAATTTTGGATGATCACCTTAATATGCGAAGTTGACTGTCTCCGCTTGCCTTTTGAGAGTTGATTGAGAGAAGGTGAAGGCTTTGATACCCTGTCAACACCTGAACAGGAAATGAAGAAACTTAGGGACAATGTTTGATAATTCTCAAGAACTGTGGACTTAATTTGATTTGATATGGTCCAAAGTATCATTTGAAATTAGATAAAGATCAATAGTGGTCCGCTTTTTGTTTACTGTGTTCCATGTTATAGACTTTATGGATGAGTTCACACTTCCCTTTTCGTTTACTGTGTTTCATGTTATAGACTTTATGGATGAGTTCACACTTCCCAGGGTAGAAGGTGTTGGAAAAATATACTCTTTAAAAGTATATGTGTTTATTTAATTGTAATAAATTATTTTTCTGATTAATAAATAAATGATGTATTTTATTCAAATATCTTCATTGCATTAATGTTTGTATTAAAGTCAATTTAATCATATTATATGTATTTATGTGATCACCATGTAGATTCACAGAAGACATAAATACAAGTTATCTTATGATTAAATAAATTTAGTTCGCAGTTGATAAATAAAGTTGGGCACTTTATTTAGGTATAGACTGTAATAAATTCATTGAATGATTT
>MKYO02026394.1:115784-174748 GCA_002013955.2 Citrus medica
CCCCCACCCCCCAAACACACAAAAGATCGCATCAGTTTTAGGCTTAGATTTTTTCTGTGTATTTATTCTATCATTACTCGTTTGTTTATTGACAGAAAGTCCCTCAAATGAGAAGACGTAATGCTATTCTTCAAACTACTCTAAATGTAGACAATGAGATGATCAACTGGGATGTGGAAACCCCAGCGATTTCATGTGCTAAACGAATAAAGTTGGTGTATTGCGATAAGGATAAAGGAGGCGATGGAAGGCAAATGATCAGGGAGAATACAGTGGTAGGTTCCAGCAAGAATAAAACCATAAATCTCAAAAATCATTTGGAAAGATGCCAAACTAGGAGAAATATGGATGGAGATGAAAATGACCTAACTGATACATGTGAGTCTGCAACTCCAGTTGTTAGCAGAGAAAAATCTGTGATGAATCAAGAATTTAAGCACTTACATGTTGCACGAATGATTATTAAGAATGGGGTTACATCAATGAAGTCCATGAAGGCCGAAATAATCCATGTCTACGAAAAAGAGAAGAAAAGGCTTCATATAGATCTTTCAGTGAGCTAACAAGTTGCTTTTGTTTGGACATTTTACTGTTGCTTGACAGTCCACTTTATTGATAATAATTGGGAACTGAAGAGGAAAGTTATTTGTTTCAAATATCTGGAAGAGGATAGGGATTATATCGAAACTTGCGAAAGTTTGCTTTCGGAGTGGAAGATCGACAGCTCAATAACTGCAGTACGTGCTGGTGAAGCTGATGATGCAAAAGATGGATTTGGCATCAGTCATTTCATCAAGCTCCACTGGTTCGGGTTAGCACACTGTTTAATATTCTTAGCATGGAAGATTTTACTTGATGGTGCGGCTAATATTGGAACAGCACTTGCAGTTGACGTGTGTCACAGATCGGGAATGCTTTTGATTATATCCATAAGACATCAGCTAATGCACATTAAGTTTCAGATTGCAATAGATAAAGCTAAGTCCCTGGGCAAGAACGTGACTTCTCAAGTTTTTCCTCCATCTTCAACTTCCAACTTTGAAGCATTCCGTGAGCTAGAGAAGATAGATGGTCACTTCAAATCAATGAAATTGACAAAGAAAGAATGGAATAAGCCAATGGCTTTGTATGAATCTTGAAAGTGTCAGATCCTGCTGCTTATCTTGTCAAATGAAAAGAGGTACCTCAATGCAAATGTGTATTTCACAAAAGTTTGCGAGTTGTATGAGAAATTTAATGAACTAGGAAGCACATGCTTTCAGGATGGATGCTTTGACATGGGGTTAGCAAGTCTTAAATTCCTTGATCATTGGAATGATTATATCTTGGTTCTGCAGTTGCAGTACTTTTGGGCCCGCGGTTTAAGAAAGGTATTATCGAATCCTGGTACAAGAAGATATATGAAATTAAGCCTGATATTGTATTTTGTAAATTTGAGGGTGAAATTCTGGATGTTTTCTTCAAATACGAAAGCCGCTCATAAATTTCAAAATCATCCACTTCAACCACCGTTGATAGTGATTATGTTACATATTTTGTATAGCGTCAGGTTGCTTTCACAGAAGAGTTCAGCATACTAGTTTGGTGGCGAGACAACGCTCCAAGGGTCCCGATATTGGCAATGATGGCTCGTGATTTCTTACCGATATATTTTTCAAGTGCGGTTGAGCTCCAAGGGCCTTTGATATGATTGGGGCGTATATATGCACAAGAAGCTGGATGGAAAGCTCCAGAAGTACATAAATGTTCCTTTAATTTCCTTTGAACTTCTGTCTTTTCAGTTTGTCCTGATACTTCTGTCTTTTCAGAAGTACATAAATGTTCCTTTAATTTCCTTTGAACTTCTGTCTTTTCAGTTTGTCCTGATACTTCATTTGTATTGCTGTATAATCATTGCTTGCTCTTTGTGTTGTATAATAATTATATGTTTAGTACCTCTTATTAGCTTTGTTTTCTATACTTCTCTTTTAAAGTTGAAACTAGCAGCCTCTTCATTAGTTTCATTCTCCAAAACTATGCCATCAATTGCTTAAACCCAATGGGTCCGCGTAACGTAACTTACGGCCTGGCTGTGAAAACTTCATCCAGCCCCCCATATTCAATGTTATTTATATTATATTATGAATATTATAAAACTTTTTGATTTGAAAACTTTCGTTTAACCCCTTACACTCAATTTTATTGAAATTTTAGAGTACGAATTCGCCCCCTATAATTTTAAATTCTCAAAATAACCTCATTTAATTAAAAATTTTAATTATTATTAATTGAATTATAATTAAAACTATTATTTTATTATAATTATAAATATATTTATATTTTTTAAATAGATTATTGTTATTATTAATAACAAGAATAAAAAGTATTACAATTAATTAATCTATTAACAATAATTAATAATAATTTTTATTAAATTAATAATAAATAATAATAATAATTAATAATAATTTTTATTAATAATTAATTTTTGAAAATTAACGATAATTGTTCAAAGTCCTAGGAATGCCAATGCCCACCTAAGCTTAGCTAGCAAAGTAGCAACATACCCTCATCACTGATATTAATTGCAGTACTACTTAGTGCCATAATTGTCCAAGTCCTTGTTAGTTTTGAGAAACGTGTGTTTGGAGGTGTTAAATCTCTTGTTTGGTTAACGAGAAGGCTATTGCTTTAATTTCTTTTGCAGCCATAAGTGAATGCATACAGTATGATATAAAATGTCGGGCAACTTGTTCAGAGTCAGTCACAATCTATTAACGATAATTGTTAATTATTATTATTATTCAAAAATTAATTAATAATAATTATTGTTATTATTAATTTAATAAAAATTATTATTAATTATTGTTAATAGATTAATTAATTGTAATACTTTTTATTCTTGTTATTAATAATAACAATAATCTATTTAAAAAATATAAATATATTTATAATTATAATAAAATAAAATAATAGTTTTAATTATAATTCAATTAATAATAATTAAATTTTTTAATTAAATGAGGTTATTTTGAGAATTTAAAATTATAGGGGGCGAATTTGTACTCTAAAATTTCAATAAAATAAAATTAAGTGTAAGGGGTTAAACGAAAGTTTTCAAATCAAAAAGTTTTATAATATTCATAATATAATATAAATAATATTAAATATGAGGGGCTGGATGAAGTTTTCACAACCAGGCCGTAAGTTACCTTTAACGTAACTTAGGCGGAGCCAAAGGGAATGCATGCCTAATGCTTAACACATATGCACCGCCACTTTCATTCGTTATTTTCGGGTGTTTGTTTAAGCATTTGAACTCCACAAGAACCATTATCAGGACTCTCAGTCTCTTGCCCTGTTTGGTGTGTGTGGTTGCTTATATTGTCAATGCTGAAGGTTTATACAAAATCGCTTGATATTATCTTTTGCTGTCACTGCTGGTTGAATTTTTTATTCTTCATATACTGACAGAAAGTCCCTCAAACGAGAAAGCATAATGGTATTCTTGAACCCACTCTAAATATTGACAACAAGATGGTGAATAGAGATGTGGAGACCTCATCGCTTTCATGTATAAACGAAAAAAGTTGGTGCCACCAAAAGTTCAGGAGGATTGCGCAAAGGAGAAGATGGAAGGCAAATTACCAATGAGAATGCAGAAGTAGGTTCAAGCAAAGAGTAAAATTTTTCAACTGTTGTTTCAGGTTCAACCTTGCAGGTTGAAACAGGCAATGTTCATGGCTCCAAGTACCTCAACTCTGATATGGTTGAGGCTTTTGTGCTCGCAAGAAGCTGGATGGAAGGCCCCTAAAAGTACACAAAAGTTCCTTTTCTTTTTAACTTAGTCTTTTCAGTTTGTCCTGATACTTCTTCATCTTAGTCTTTTAATTTTGTGCTGATACTTATTTATTTCATCCATGCATTGTTGCAGTTAATTATATACTCTGCCATCAAAAGCTTTAAGCCATGCATGCCTAATGCTCAAGGGTTAGATTGCCACTTCCATTTGATCATTCTGGGGCTTTTTAAAACATTTGAACTCCACAGGAGCCAGCATCAGGAGTATTCAGTGAGAAGCCAATGACATTCTTAAGAGCATGTTCTGTGTGAGTGCAGTTAAATTGTTGTTACTTACCAACAAAGAAACAATTAAAATGTCACACACAGCAGAAGTGTTGAAACGCGTAAACTTCAGAGGCTGACAAGCAGATTTCAAGGGAGAAACAAGAGCACAAATCATTCTTAGCCATGATCTAAGACGTTTATGCTGTTTCTAATTATGGGCTAAATCCTTTCGTCGAGTGAAAAGCAAGAGTACAAATCACTCCCAGAGCATTTACAATGACACTTATGTAATATGAAACCAGCCTTGATGAACACAGTGATAATGAGCACAACTCAAAAATCAGTGTCGAAATCGAAGGAATCTTTTTTATATTCCAAATTATATAAATCTCAACATATTCATATATAACAATACGATGCATAATACAAACAAAAATTAAAAACATCTCAATAATTTTGCGTTGTGTTTACTAATCGGAATGGATTGCAATCAGAATGGACTAAAATCGAAATAGAGAATGAGAATTAAAATAAATTATTTACTTTAACTGTAAAAATCGGAATCCAAATAAACTGTATTCCCATTAATATGTTTGCTTTACTTTAGAATTGAAATAGATTATTAAAAGTTACCAAACTAAGCTTAGTTGATTATTGTCATTATTATTATTATTATTATTATTATTATTATTATTATTATTATTATTATCATCATCATTATTATTATTAATCATTTTATTTTTTGTTATTATTATAATGAAATAATAATAATAATAATTTTGAGAATATTGATTATTATATTATTGATAAATTAATAATAATAATAATAATAATAATAATAAATTAGTAGTAGTAGTAGTAGTAGTAGTAGTAGTAGTAGTAGTATAATATAAAGAATGACAAAACGAGATTATAAAAATTGAGTAGGATAATATTGTCACTTCAAGTGATGAGATTTTCATTCTCATCTCCTCATGGGAATGAGAACTCTAGTACTCATTCTCAATTTTAAGTAGGATCCGCCACATTATTTCCGTCTCCACCTCATTTAAGTAAACACATCATTTATTCTAATTCTCATTACTAATAAATAAACACACCATTAGAGCAATACTAGATATCCTAACATTGAGTTTCAACTTATGCGGCATTCATCCATCGGATAGTGGTTAATTAATTCCATAAGTCATCAAATATATAATCTAATAAATGAGTGACACGTGATTCTACATTTAAAATAAAACTCAAATATTAAAATTTCTAATATAATTGATGGTATTACTGCCAGATTGGCAAGTTGCACATCCATTCGAAGACTAAACTAGAGTGAGGAGGACATTGCAATCTTGTACGCGGTCCAACTCCACCATTATCAATTTATCACTGCTGTCACTGTAATAAAAAGTTTTGCTTGAATAAAACCGAATGGTCCCTATCACCCCAATTGGCAAGTCACGACATCAGACTAGCGCTAGTCTGCCAAATTCGGTGCATTATTTTCCCCAGATAATTAAGATGATGTTATAATATTCTCGAAGCTGTATCCATTTAT
This sequence comes from Citrus medica, assembly GCA_002013955.2. Classification (NCBI taxonomy): domain Eukaryota; kingdom Viridiplantae; phylum Streptophyta; class Magnoliopsida; order Sapindales; family Rutaceae; genus Citrus; species Citrus medica. The sequence continues at coordinate 121,384 of MKYO02026394.1, forward strand.
TATTAATTATTGATTATAATCAATATATTTTTCAACAATTATATCATCAATTTAGTTGACTTACCATGTTTTAGACCTGACCAAGTCAGATTGTTTTGCTTACATAACATATTATTATATTTTTATTTTCAAGTTACTCGTCCAAGCGTATCAATTCAAAATAATCTCTTAAGTTAATAGAAATATTAAAATTAAAGTTTTGGAACTTGAGATCTTTTTATGAGTCAACATTTCGAAGATGTAGTTGAAATTAAAAATGGATTTGCGTATCAATCAATTTTGAGCGTTTTATCAATAAACTTTTTTTTGTAGTAAAATGCAAAAAAAAAAATTTAAATTCATTTTTTAAAATAATAATTTTTAACTTAATCCCTTCTTTCTCGACATTGCTTAAAAATCACTCAAATTTTTAAAAATGAAAATTAATCATTTCAAAAGTCAATAATGAAGGAATATTAATGGGGGCCCTGCTACTTTACAACTGGTGTTTGGTACCCCTATTTTGTCATTTAGTGATTTAATCATTAAAGTTAACCAAAGAGTTGCATAACGGCCCGGATGTCTTTGGATGGTTATTAACATTGTTATCCCTGGTATTTACTGAAAAATAAGAAAAGGCAAAGGTTTCTAAATGTTGACATATGTATCCGGATTGTTTCAATATTTTTTTTTAACACTTAAATCTATTGACTTAGTTTGACTGTTAGAATGAGTATCAATGCATTGATAATAATGTATTCTCATGTACAAATTTCAATATACATGAAAAAAATTAACATGTATTAATAAATATTTTTATAACATAATATCTATCTAATATACAATAAATTATTTGAATTCATCAATCAAAATAGAATACATAATAAAAATATATTAATTTGTTAATAATAATAATATATGACCAAAATAAAACATGTATATACCTAAATTAAATGTTTTCAATGATATTATTAATGAACACGTTGCGTAATTCTTAAGGTATATTTAATTATTTTTTATTTTAATATTAATATCTTCATACGTACGATAACCAAATTTTATTTATATTCTTTCTTTATTCTTATTTAGTAGTTTAGCACCCGTAAACTTTATCTTCTATTTTTTCTTGTTTTCATAAACTCTAACCTAATAAAATACTTTTAATTAAAACCATCATATTTTAGAAATAGATTTTTTCATCGACAATAATCCTACTATTGATTCTTTGGTCTATGTAGTTGTCTAATTTATAATTCTTGAATAAAGGTTCATGGCTTTTAAATTTTTATTATTTATAAAATTACCATTTGTGTTCTCTAAAATTCTTGAACTAAACCTTTTCTTGGGAACATTTTCTTCGAATTTATATATTTCTATGTTAAATAAAGGACAACATAGGTAGAGAATAAATAGTTGTAAATTATAGATGTTTATTCTTTGTTCTTAGTAGTAATTTAATGAATGGGTATTTTTATAAAATAAATGATTTAATTATAGTCTGAGGTTATTTGAACCCACCAAATTACTCTCTACACCCAATTACTCAAGAAACCTATAGCATAAATTTAAAAATTAAAAATTGACTATATACACCTCATAATACCAAACATAACCCCAATTTAATTTATTTTTTGAATAATAAAATTATTTTCTTCTGCTTTTTTATCAAAATTAATCTTTTATGGATTGGATAATCTTACAAAGTGTGGACAATAAAGTGAACAAAAAAATGCTTTATGAATATTATTTGTTTACGATGAAATTATGTTTAGCTTAAAAGAAATTTTGAACTTAAATTAGGATAAGAATAAAAGAAAAATATAATTAATTAAGTATATATCTTATCCCTAATAGTAAATTATTTCATATGTATTTTAGTAATAGAAATTTTAATTAAAAAATAGGTGTAAAAAATATTTTGAAGTCAAATAGCCTAATCTTAATTAAAATAAGGTGCTATCAGTATTTCTAAGATTTAAATATCCACAGCTCTTAATTTATTCTTTGTAAGGGTAAAGTTCAGTTAATGCTCAACTCAGTTGTATATGTATAAAAAATAATAAATGAACAAAACTTGAGTGTCAAAATTTAGAAATATTATTTAATTTTTTTAAAAATAGACTGTAGTTCAATTAAACGGTAAAAAAGACAAAACAAAGGGTTATTTACCCCACTGGTAACCTAGTTGTGCTCAGTTTGATAATTGAAAAGAAAATGAAAAAAAAAACATGTGCAATCCATGAATTTAATAAGAGAAAAGAAAGTAAAACGAGTTGTACAATATATTTTAGTACAAAGTTATCAAATTTTGTTTGGGTCAGATGAGTTCTGTTTAAAATACAGCTTTATTAGTTAATTATAAATAAATCTCTTTCCTTAGATCTAATGGTCCAAAAGTAATGTTAAGTAGAGAAAATCAGGTTGATTATGTAGGAGAGTTGAAGAAAAATGGGAAAAAATTACCGTTATATTTATAACTAAAGTGTAAATTAGAAAGAATATAAGGGATTCAATAAAAAAAAAAGACAAAAGAGGGGTACGATGTCACAGGGGTACCGAAGCTTTGCCCTATTAATGGAATATGATTGAGTTTATTCAAAACTATTTAACGGCACTATCAGATGATGGTGTCTTGTTCACCTAATGTAGGATTTACGTTTAGTTCAACATTTAAAAAAAAATGCTTTTATTTCCAGAGAAACAAAATCCTAGTGTTGAAGTTGACAGATAGGGAACCTAGGAGACAAAAGAACACTTGAGAAGCCCAACTTGATTTATTTTATTAATAAATAACAATTTTCTTTTTTAAAAAAAGTGAGTATCTTAAGGGAGAATATGAATCTTCAAAAAGAATCTAATCAGACGGCTGTGATTAACTGGGATCTAGTTGCAAATGAATACAATAATCTATTTTTATATTATAGGTATAAAGCGAAAAATGTTGAGGCATCCGGTGAAACTTGTAACAATAAATCACTTTGGGATTTTTGCATCAAAGATTTAATATTGATTAAAGTGAACTCAACATGCTTTCCATGTTCAATAGGATTTGCTCATTATGTGCTTGGATTTTGTGCTCAAGTGGAAATTTTCCTTTTTACTTCGTATTCATAATACTGCCATATAATAATAATAATAATAATTTACAAGGTCCAACAGTAGCTTTTAAAATCATATATAATCGTTAATGAAAGCATGGAATTACATTAAAGAAATAAAATTGAATTGAAAAGGTAAGCATGTTTTCAAAAGAATTTCTAATTATAGAAAGTGGAGCCACATTTTTGAAACATTGTCTTTAATCCCATTTTATTATTATTATTATTATTATTATTATTATTCCATAACACACAAAAAGTTTGTTCCGTCAAAATTTGAAACGTAAGTGGATATATGTTGTATTTATCGTGTGCAATTTTAGGGTTCTCACTCGTATTAAAGTTGACCATTGTTATATTATAATTAATCATGTTAGTTGAATTTATTTAGGGTTTGGTGATCTGACTATGATAACATATTAAAATCAATGCATTATTAGTAACATTATTAGTGTCGGAACCATATTTTTATTCAAAGCCATCTGTAATCATGGACTTACAAGATGATTTCTTCGAATGTTAACTTTGATCTGTAACATTGAATTATAAAACTGAACGTAGCGCGTACAAGTTTTACTATGCGATCAACCTCATGATAAAATCAATAGAGAAAATAAATAATTATTTAAAAAAATGGTAAGATAATTGCCTTACCACTTGTCGCTACTTTCCGGTAAATTTAATATGGTCTGTCGGATGGGATTCTGATTAGATTCTAACAAATTAAACGGCCAAGATTCACCGGGCTGTATGTTACGTTAACTGTAACTTAGGAATTGCCAATAAGGGTATAACGGCAAGTCCAGAAATTTTGGACTTGTATGTCACGTGGGAGTCCCATCGGCCCCTCGCGTTCATATTACCCAACTCCGTTATGTTTACATAACGGATGGAGCCGTCAATTTCTAAACGGGCCCCACAAAATCAATTTAAAAAGCAGAAACAGCCGCCAAAATGTTAAGTGCTTAGTGCTTACGGCTTACCTCAATAGTCAGTGCCTCTTAACTTCCGTTGTTGCACGTCTCCGCTCTCCACCGCTATTAAAATAAGTGCTTTTAATTTTTGAAGGAGACAGCTTGCTGATTTTTATTGCTTTGAGCTGATTTTAAAAGCACCTTTAGAATCTAATTCTCTAATAAAATTTTGCCTTCCTCTCTTACCTGCTCAAAGATTCCAAGATCCAGTATTTGGTCGTCGTTGCACGTGTCGATCACTTGCCCCACTATCATTTTTCCCCACTAAAATCCCTCTTTGACATTCGGCTTTTGAAAAGACAATATTAACCCCCCCCCTTTTTTTTTTAAATGATTGCATTATTGACTTCTTAGTATGTTTTTGTGGAGAATTATGACTTGGGATCTTTTGATATCATAATTCCTTTAGTATTTTATTTGATAAGATTAATTGAGTACTAATAAGGCATGATTGGGGCTGCCGTGCAATGGATCTTACAATCCTCAAGCATAATTTGTCAAATGTATAGTTGTGCACCTAATCATGTCTCTTTATTTGATTTATTCTCTCAATTATGATCATACATTTGAAATATTTTTGTGTTTGATGCAAGTATTAGTGAGACTAATATTGTTGAATTGAAATGGTATTGGAAGCATTTTGCTTTCATAATTGAAAAAATAAGTGCATTCAAAATTTTTTATCAATTTTTTAAAATAGTTCATTTATTATTTTTTCAATTATGATTGATATATTTACAATTAGTTATTAAATTTGTATTATGGTATAATCCTAAATTTAAAAGAGAATCCACTATCTTGGTTTATAAATTTAAAATAAATAATTATGGGTTTTACAATACAAAGGAGAATGATAGAAGAAGATAAGTATCATTAGACGACAATTATTAATCTATAGTCTTTTCTCTTTCATTTTTTATCATAATTAAGGGAAGATCATGCCGTTGAATTATTTAACGAAGGATGAAAATTTCAAATCTTCCTTTTCTTTTTTTTTAAGGTTTCATTAACTTAATGATAATTGAACCATATTAATCGTACATAATTAGTGTATATTAACTTTTTAAACTACATAACATTTCCGTCTCTTGGTTTTTGCAATCTTATATCCTCAAGGATTGTTGACAACATAAGTTAAATAATAATAATAATATAACACATAATATGGCCCCTCAAAAGTCTTAAAATATTATTTAACCCACAAGATTGGCTATTTTCAAAGACGACCCCTAATTTTATACGTATTTTAATGAACACCCTTTTTTGCCCTTCAAATTTTAGTACGTTTTCATTGTGTAGTACGTTTTCTTGCCTTTTTGTTCAAATTTTAGTTCATCCATTGAAAGATTTTGTGTTAATACTTTGTAGTGACCAAGAACTTATTATACTGTAAATATAATTAATTTGGAGTTTTATATTCCACTAAATATGTTCAATTCTCACTTGTCTTCAGTACTACTACACTAATCAAAGTCGTATTGTTTTCATATCATAACAATTAAAGGTTGTCGAAAATTTAGTTTTAAGGATAGTAGAAAAATTTTACTCTTAACATAATCAAATTTTGATAATATAATACCAGTTCATTGATTTTTATAGGTAGAACTAATCACAAGAATCTTAATGGTAACAAATTTAATTTAAACAATATTAGAATACAAAGACAATGATGGTCGTCGATGATAAATTATGGTATGGCTTCTCATAATTATTAATTAATTAATAATATTATTATTAAAAAATGAGTCCATACCTATTCAAACTCACGGGAATCGAGTTATACTAGTATAGAATGCTATGCCAAACACATCTAAATAGTATATTTAAATTATAGCGTTTGTATGGATTCAAAAGAAAGTAAAAAAGACTTAGGGATATTTTAGTCCAAATGAGAACATGACTGGGGTTAAAATACAATGAGATTTAGGATTGGCATGGGATGTGATAGGACGAGATTTTCCAATTTTGATTCCGTCCCTGAATATGAAAGTATGATAAAAAAAATTATTTCATTCCCATCCTTTTTATTTTTTTAGAACAAAAATTTGTCCTAATTCCATCCCATTAAATACTTCTTCATATTTCATTATCCAGAACGGTTTCAAATGTAAATAAATAAATTTATAAAAAAATTCTTTTAAGGATTATCGTAATTCAATATAACAAATTTTTGAATAAATACAAAATAAAATAATCAAATAATAAATTTTATTTTGACTATATGAATGTTCAAATACAATTTTATGTTAACATTTTTTAATTGCTTGTTCGCTTCCATTGCACATTAATGTTAAGACTTACACTTCAAAAACTATAAATTTGAATAGTAACCAACTTATATTTTGACCATAAAAATAAAACAAATTAATTTTAGTTGCGGCTTTTGGCTGACACTTCAATTTTTAATTATATTGCTTTTATTATTTAATTTCAACCTTTAGGTTTCAACTTTGAACATTACTTAAGTTAAAATTATAAATTAAAAGTTGGACTATTGGCACACCTCTAACATTCTCTTCAAACCTCTTTTTCTATTTATATTCTTTTTAATTCCTAAAATAACCCTTATTTGCTACACTTTCTTAATGAGCCCCTACATAGTACTTCTAGAAAATATAAAATAAGAACTTTTGTCAAGGCGCTCTCTCTCTCCCCACTCCATACATATATATATTCAAATCATTTTCAATTTCTTCATGTGTTAGCATTCATGAATTTTTTATTTTAATAACATAAGTATATATATAAAGACAAGTATATGCATATTCCAAAAAATTAAAGAAAAAAACTTGGGCAAAGTGAACAAACTTCATCAAATTAGCTTTCCTACAGAAACTTAGTTTATATTTAGATCAAAATCTTATTCTATGAAAATTCATTATTTTTTCAAATTTTGTAGATTTAAAGGGCTTATAATGGAGAAAAAGACTAAGAAAACAACGGAGGTGTGTTTGATTAGGTAATATTTTTTTCAATATAATTTAAAATATAAAGGATAAACTTGTAAATACAAAACATGGGGTTTCGTAAGAGATATAGAGGGGTGCCAATAGTGTCACTCATAAAATAATTAAAAAGTTAAAATAGCTTTCAAATTATATTATTAATGGGATATACAGGTCATGATAAGATTTTTTAGTTGGTTCTTCTCTCATCCCATAAGTAAAGACATAACTTATTTTTTATTCTTATCCCTTCCCACTTTAATTTGGAATGTAAAAGTATGTTTCAATCTAATCCAAACGGGATGGATTCCCATATAATCTATCTCAACATAAAAAATTTCCATCGTTAGTGAGATTTTGCAAGATTAGATTACATGCAGGGGTTTAAGTAATTTTGTGGGATGACAAATATTATATTGGTCATTGATCAAACATTTAAAACTCGTTCGCACTATGTAAAATTATATCACTGAAGTACTTTTACATGGATAATGGATGCTCGACGCTAACTAATATAACACATCACAAGGTACAAAATTATCTCATAAAAAGTAAATACTTTGTAAGTACAGAGCTAGATTAACAAGAAGCAATAAGAACACAATAAAATCTTGTATTACATCTTTAATTTATCTCTCCTTGCATTAATTTAATTCTAAAAGTCTAGTTAACTATTAACCAACTTATTTTTGTTAAAATAAACATAATATTGGATGTTCTGATCTTTTATATGAACAAATAAACTTATATAATTAGTAGTTAATAAATGAGAATTTAGTAGTTACGCAAATATTGATCATACATAAATAAAAATACTTATATTTTAAAAGTCCTTCAAAACTCATACATAATCCGATTATGAGAGAATCTTTAAATTGAAGCTAATATACCTATTTGCGCCTAATGTGGCATTGTATTATTGACCATTTTTTACAATTTAATTGCAGTTTATTGTTTTAAAAAAACATTATTGATTATTACAAATGATTTTCACATAGTGATACATATCTCAAATTTTTTATCCCAAACAATTATCCTTAATGATGCGGTACTCATCAATCGATTAATGAGAATAATACAATTAATTCACTTAAATTTTATAAAAAAACATTATCAAGCAATCAATAAATAATATATCATTTACATTAAAATTTAAGATAAAAAATTTAGAATACCATTACTCTTTCACATATAACCCACCCCCTTGATTTGCACCTTTTGTGGGGAAGGTTTTAACTGAAAACATTAGCCAAATTGCTTACGGTGGAAATTACAAAGAGGTCAAATTAGAAATAAGACAAAAATCATGAAAATATTCCAGATAAAAGGAAATCAAAGTAAAAAATAAAGGCAAATGCCGTAGACCACAATCATTGTATACCAAATCAAGGGCAATTTAGGTAATTTTGGACATCTAATTGCTCGTTGTAATAAAAGCCACCAAGTATTTTAAAACTATTTTATGGATCTACAAGACCAAACGAAACTGGGTGTGTTTCTCTCTGGCTGTGTAATCAAAATAAAAATAAAAATACATTTTCAGGCACCAACGCCCTTTGGAACAGAAAATGTTCTATTTTGGGCAAAAGACAGACAGAAGATGATGCTGATTTCTTTTAATTAGTTGCACAATAAACACCCACTGTTTAGGGTTTCCTTTTATAGTAAGTGAATTACTCATCATCATCACCACCTCACTTTCTCTTTCTTACAAAGGTAGAACTTCTACTCTGTTGATTGATTTCTTGGTCTTTTCTACAAACGTAGTTTGCTGAGTTTCGAGGAATTTCATTTTTTTTATTGGGTCGGTATTCTTTTGGATTGCTAACTCAATTAAGTAAAGTTAGGATAAAAAAAAATGCTTTTTTTTTTCCTTTTCTAATCTTTATTGTGGGTGAGAGTGTATTTGGTCTTTATTTTTTCCGGTCAAATTTCATCAATTCTCTGACTTTTTGGACATTTCTTGAAATACCCATTTGCTTATACTAACATTTGGATTTACTGTGTGATGGGTTTGTCCCTTAATTTTGTGAATTTGGTCTTGAATAGAAGTTCTGATTCATTTCACCTAAATTTCACTTGCATTTTGTAGTTTTTTTAATCTTTTTCTTGTCATTTCTTAGCATACCCTGTTGATGGACTAATAAATTTCATTTGAATTTTATAAATTTATGCATTTTCTTGCCATTTGTTAGCTTACCCATTTGAATATATTGATATTCAGGTTAAGTGTTTTTTTAAAATTCTTTTTTAGAAGGTGGGGTAGGCAGAGCCTGCATATGTTTTGTAACCCAAGCCTCCTCAAAGATTGGAACTGGGAAGGTTAGCCAAATAGAATCCACTTGGCCACGCCCCTTGGGGCGGATTAATTTGTGTTAAAGGTATGTATTTTCTCAGAAAGTTTTATGAACTTGGTCTTGAATAGAAGAACCAGTTCATTTCGCTTGAATTTTATTTGAATTTCATCTATTTACATTTTTTCTGCGAGTTCTTGGTTTACACAGTTACTAGTATATATAAACGTCAGCTGAATTTCATTTGAATTTGTGCAATTAATTGCTTGCAGTTGTAATCTCTAAGCATATCCACATGTCTGACTATCAAAATCCATGTATGTTTTATGTTTGTTTTGTTTCACTTGCGTTCTAGAACTCGGTGTTCATTGTTTTTTGATATGGTCACATGGCTTCCTCTTCATATGTGAATCTGAGGTGGGTTCTGTGAGTCATTGTTGATTGAAAGGTTTGGACTTTTCTTGCAGTGTTTTGTGGCAGCTTTGGAGGCTGTGAATTTGGTAGTCATCCACTCGAGGTCAGTGTCATAAATTTTTATTGCTATTTATAGAAATCAGATTTTAGATAGCGAAATCAGATTTTATGTGATCTGTTTTGTGATTGGTTTTTTATTTTGTTCTTATTTGGTTTGTGTTATGTATATAATGGAAGTGTGATTTGGTGTGTGGGTACTGCAGGGTTAGCACAGTTTCACTGGGGAAAGAGTGGGTTTATTTGTGAACTTGAGTTATTTGTTTAAAGGGGACAATATACAAATTTCAGCACAGAGCAAAAAATTGTCGGAACTTATGCTGATGTTTAGGAGTCTTCACAAGCAAATCAGAAGAGAGATAAAGGAAATAAAGGCTGTGTCGAGTGAATGCTTTTTGCTAGAACTCTTAATGTTTTCTGAATTGAGTTGGAAGAGGGATTTTAATTGAAAATGGAACACCCCTTTTCACCGAAAGAAAAGGGGACTGGTTATTGGGCTTCTCCAAGAGCACCTATGGAGAACCTGGCACCATTGGATTGTGGTACAAGGAGTTCAAATTCTGAGGATCTGTTCAACAACTTCTCGGACCTCTTGAATTTTGATGCTTATGCTGGATGGTGCAACAGCCCCTCTGTGACAGATCAGATGTTTGGCTCCTATGGATTTTCGTCATTTCAGTCAACACCTTGTGCCTCTTTTGACACATCGAATGTCATGGCATCAAATTCTTCTGTAGCTTCTGAGGGTGGTGGTACATCAAATGCTATGGGGAGTTCATTCGATCGTGGAGACAGGATAAGTTTTCAGCAAACAAGCACCGACTGTTATCCAATTGATACTAATGATGCTGATGATTTGGGCCCAAAACAAAGTCGTGGCGTTTATCGAGAAAACAACTCGAATATGTCTAATTCTATGATTTGTAGGCCAGTTCCGCCGTCACTTGATGAGAAGATGCTTAGGGCATTGTCCTTTTTTAAATTGTCGTCCGGAGGGGGCATTTTGGCACAAGTTTGGGTTCCAAGAAAGCAGGGAGATGATTATATCTTGAGCACTTCTGACCAGCCGTACTTGCTTGATCAAATGCTCGCAGGGTATCGTGAAGTGTCTAGGAAATTTACCTTTTCTGCAGAAGCAAAACCGGGTACCTTCCTTGGGCTTCCCGGTCGTGTATTCTCGTCTAAAGTTCCTGAATGGACTTCAAATGTTGCTTATTACAATGAGGCTGAGTATGCGAGGGTGACACATGCAGTTAATCATGCTGTTCGTAGTTGTATTGCCTTACCAGTTTTTCAGTTTCCGGAGATGTCATGTTCTGCCGTGCTGGAAATTGTTTCTGTAAAAGAGAAGCCAAATTTTGATGCAGAGATTGAATATATTTGTAATGCGCTTCAGGTGAGTTCATATTCCCCCCGATATTACCTTGTTTTCTTTCTCTTCCCTGTTATGCGATTCTGTGAGTCAATACAAATTATTGTTGGCCTGGCCATTCTTATTTTGCATTTGAACTTTGTCCTTTTCTATTGGATGGAGGGGGATTATTGTATGACGGGAAAAATATGTAGTGTTCTTTTGAAAGAGTCACTTTGATGCCCTGGTTTGAACAGGTCCCAATACACTGCAACTAAATAAAATTTCTTTTATCAGTCTGTATTGGTGGGGTTATTATGAGTACCGAGTTTTTACAAGGAAACATCTAAAAGCCCTTAGTCAAGTGTTTGTATGTACGTATATATTTATATTTAACACATACATAAGGTAGGCTAATTTGTTATGAAAAATATTCAATTGTCGGCTGGAGTCATTGCATTGATGTCTTATTATAGTTTTAGGTAGCATATGTTTTCTCTAGGTTCTCATGAGAAAACAAGGGAAAAAAAAGTTCATTTGCATCATTTTTTATGGTAATAACTGCCTCGGTAGATGTTATGGAATTAAACAAGTGCTTCCGGATTTGACTTAAATGGTCGGGTTATAAATTCGGAAAAACTATGTGCATGATAACTCATTGTACAAAGCTTATGAGGCAACTCCCCAGTTCATGATGATTGTTTGCAGGCTGTTAATTTAAGGACTTTATAATTAAATCTACATTATGTATTATCTAGTTATTCCTTGTGCATGGATGATGGCAAATTTTAGAATGGAATTGGATGTTAATATGAGAGATGTTCAATTTCATTGTTTGCAGGCTGTTAATTTAAGGACTACTGCTCCTCCTCGTCTTCTTCCCCAGGTTTCATCAGAACTTGTAAATCTTTTTTCTGGCCACTTTTATAGTTGTGGTTGAAATTAAAATAAGAGATTTCTTTATTCGTTTATTTGTTTTAAAATTGGGTAGAAGAAGAAGAAAAATCTATCTATGATCACTATTTATTCTGCAATGTTCTGCTTTCTTTAAGATTATCTGTTATTTTCCAGAACATCTCAAGGAATCAAAAGGCAGCCTTAGCTGAGATAACTGATGTTCTACGAGCTGTATGCCATGCACATAGATTGCCATTGGCTCTAACATGGATTCCCTGTAATTACGATGAAGAAGCTGTGGACGAAGTTATTAAAGTACGTGTTAGACATAGTAATACCAGTTCAGATGGAAAAAGCGTTCTATGCATCGAGGGTACAGCTTGTTATGTTAATGATAGTGATATGCAAGGATTTGTGCATGCATGTTCTGAGCATTATCTCGAGGAAGGACAAGGTGTAGCTGGAAAAGCACTTCAATCAAATCATCCCTTCTTCTTCCCTGATGTAAAGTTATACAATATAACTGAATTTCCACTCGTCCATCATGCACGCAAGTTTGGCCTGAATGCTGCTGTTGCGATTAGGCTAAGGAGCACCTACACCGGTGATGATGATTATATACTTGAATTCTTTCTCCCAGTTACAATAAAAGGGAGTTCTGAACAGCAACTCCTGTTGAATAATCTCTCTGGTACAATGCAGAGAATGTGTAGGAGTTTGAGAACAGTTTCAGATGCAGAATTAATACAGGATGAAGGCTCTAAATTTGGGTTTCAGAAGGAAGTAGTGTCTAACTTTCCGCCAATGGTGATGTCTAGGAGAAACTCCCAGTCTGCTTTATCGGATAGTGACTTTAATTCAATTGAGAAAATCACCTTGAGTGTGTCTAATTCCAAAAGTGGTCTTGAAGCAGATGGTCCTTCTGAACAGGTATTGTTCTTTAACATATTCTTCAATCTTCTTTTGATCAATTAGTCATGCACTTTCTAGAATTCAAAAAGCATGTTATTTTTTGTTTAATTTGCGTTATGTGTAACTGTGTATGTGTGCGCGCATAGTGACATGATAGTCTTCGTGTAGTAGGCATGCCAATTGAATTGGGTTGTCATCTTTGATCTTTCTAGTTGGCTTTAGACTTATATGGAGAGAGAGAAATTTGTTCTCCCCCCCCCCCCCCCCCCCAAAATTTTTTTCCCCCCCCCCCCCCCCCCCCTTTGTATCCATTAGTTTCCCTTGGTTTCATGAAGCACTCCTGTCGGTCATGAAATGAATGAATAAGTATGTGATGAATAATATGTAAGTATGTGTAAGCAAATTATTTATATTTTTGGGCTCAATTTTGTACATTCATTGCAGGTAATGGGTGGATCGAGAAGGCATATGGAGAAGAAAAGGAGTACTGCAGAGAAAAATGTGAGCTTAAGTGTTCTTCAGCAATACTTTTCTGGGAGTCTTAAGGATGCTGCAAAAAGCATTGGGGGTGAGATCTAACATTTCACGTTCTTGCATATTCTTAATAATTAATTGATCCTGTCAATAGGCAGTTTAGTCATGTTTGATGTTGATCACCAAATCAGAGAGAGTGCATGTATTTTTTATTTGTTTATCGTTTTCTTAGAAAATTAGTAAGGCAAAATTTTGTTTAGACTTCAACCGGAAAAGTTATCATGCATAATTATCTTTCCTGTAATAAGTTAAAGATACTCCTATCTCCAGAAAGGTGAATTTAGTTCTATCTAATTAACCAGTTGAGCCAGCTGCATCACGTAATAGTAACAGAACAGTCTTCTGATGACAAGATGACAAGCGCAACATAACATGTTTTCGATCTTCTGACTTTTTAGTGACCCAGTTAATGTTTGGGGGGGGGGGGTTTAGGAAATATGTAGTTCTATGTTTGAAACACCATCAAGGATCCTTCTTTGCCTGGATAAGCACTATTTTGACCTTTTGACTTTTCAATGTTGTAAACATAGTTTATACAGTTTTTCATGCTAAATTAAAGATAAATACTACAGACATTCTGAATTGGCAGATAATGGTTGATACTAACAGTTATCTTGTATAAGTTTGAAGTGATGGCCTTGAATAACCAAGTGCTGGATTGCCATAAAAACTAGTCATTATAGTATAAAATAGAATTATTGCCATTGTTTTGCCCACTTTAAACAACAGTAGCTAACATTTTGAATATCTCTTTTTGTAGTCTGCCCCACCACACTGAAAAGGATATGCAGACAACATGGGATCTCCAGATGGCCATCTCGCAAGATAAACAAGGTGAACCGCTCACTGAAGAAAATACAAACAGTTCTCAACTCTGTTCAGGGGGTGGAAGGTGGATTAAAGTTTGACCCAACAACAGGTGGTTTTGTGGCAGCTGGCTCAATAATTCAAGAATTTGATGCTCAAAAAAGTTCACTCCACCCTGACAAAAACATGCCTGTCAGGAATTCTGAGTCAATAACCAAAGATTCAACATCTATACCTCCAACAGTTAGTATTGATGGGGAGAAGTTTGTGGTTAAAGTGGAGGAAGATGAGTGTAGTGTGGACAAAAACCAAGTAGGGCCTCTGAGTATGCTCATTCAAAATAGCTCTAAGGGAGAGCTAAATAAATCTAGCGTCAATCTGATTGATTGTAGTGAAGATTCCAAGTTGATTTTGACAGATGCAGGACCATTTTGGCAAGCTAGGCTTGGAACAGCAGCTTGGGATTCTCCTGACACTGCTTCCATGGTTTCTTATTATGCAAAAGGAGGAGAAAAAGGGGCACGCAACATGAATGGCTTACAATTAGAGAGTTCTGACTGCCACTTTGTGTCCCAAAGCTCAAATTCCTTGGCTGCTGCTGACAATATGGATACCAGAAGGGAAGGTGATGATGGAATTATTGAAAATAACCAGCATACTACTTCAAGCAGGACAGACTCATCAAACGGCTCTGGCTCATTGGTGCATGCTAGTTCAGTAAGCTCTCCAAGTTTTGAGGAGGGAAAGCACTTAAAAATCCATCCAGGCTCTGATGACATCGGTTCCAAAATAATTGTAAAAGCTACTTATAAAGAAGATATTATCCGGTTCAAGTTTGATCCTTCTGCAGGGTGTTTCCAACTGTACGAGGAAGTTGCAAGGAGGCTCAAACTGCAAAATGGTACATTTCAGCTCAAGTATTTAGATGACGAAGAGGAATGGGTGATGCTTGTCAGTGATTCGGATTTGCAGGAATGCTTCGACATATTGGAATCCTTGGGCAAAAGGAGTGTGAGGTTCCTTGTTCGGGATATCTCTTGCAATGTGGGCAGCTCCGGAAGCAGCAACTGCTTCTTGGCAGGAAGTAGCAATTGCTTCTTGGCGGGCGTTTCATAGAAAGACGAGACGAGCTCCAGCTTTCATACAAGGTGATAATTATCCCCAGAGAGGTTGCAAGTGGACCATAGTCTCTCCAAAACTCACCAAACCATTTCCAAGTTCAGTGACTATAAATGGTAAACAGTGGAGAATCCTTCGCACGAAGAGTCAATAAGGGGGAATATGAAGTTTTAGATTACAGTTCATATATATGGTAATGTATAGGTCTGCTGTATATGTAGAAATAGTAATAGCTGTAGAATAGATTCAGGTGCTAAGGTTCTATGGTTCCCTCTTGTCAAGTCTGTACATAAGTTTACATGTTAATTTTGGTGAAAAAAAAATGAAGTTTTATCATTTGGTTTATTTTGTGATGATGAGTGACTTGTCTATTATTAGCATGTCTAATAGTGCTTTGGTAGGAGATGCTTTGAAATGAATAGATTCATAAAATTATTAAATGGGAAATACATATTCTTAATATATTCATTTTGACATCCCCACATGTTAAATGTGAATAAATCTTTCTTAAAACAATTAAATATTAAGTGCTACCATATTGTGTCATCTTTCAAGTACACGTTCTTGGTTTGGTGTAGAAATAAGTTCCACAATCAATAAAGCATAAAATTTTTTAATTGAATTTATTCATTTAATATTTTTTCTTTTAATTGATGATTTGGTTTGGTTTAAATCAGGTGAATAAATTAGCAATAATAAAATATTTTGCATGTGGTCCATAATTTTGTCCCATAACATAACAGTAATACTTATGTAATCAAACGACGGCGTAAAGATGCCCACTGCGGGGTGGAGCCCACGCGCAAGGGAGACTTTGACCTGGATCATTCCATCACATTATTAGTAAAATTAAAAACAAAATATATTATAAAATAGACGGGGGGCTCCGGTAATAGGCATCGTCGTTTAGTATATTATTCAGTTCAATACTTCAATGTGATGTCGTTTCTCTGCTATTACAATGGAATCGAATCCTCCACAACCACCAGGTTTGTTGAACAACAAAATTAAATTCGTTCAAATCAATTCTGCCGATCAATTTTGTTTTTATAATTGTGTGATTTTAATTAATTTACTTTCGTATGTGCAGATATTGATTGCTTGCTTTTTTTTTTTGTCCCTCAATTTCTCTGTACGGTTACTTAGGGTTTTGTTAATGTATTGATTGGTTGAATTTTATTAGGCGCTCTTTTCTTGACTGCTGAGAATATTTCTTTCAGAAAAATCGTGTCTTTTGTTTTTATTGAAAGGGAAAAATTGATTTTTTTTTCTTTGTTAATTTTTGGGATAACAAGGTGTCTGGAGCTCTTTGGGTTGAATCATTGATTTAAGGTATATGCTTTGAGAATCCATAGGCAACTATCAATTTGTATTTATAGTTGTTAATTTTTGATAATGCATTTTCTTGAGTTGAATTGGCAAATTTGTTGGTGATTACTTGTTATAATCTGATTTGGATGGGTTATTAATTGTATATTTTCTCATGGATTTTGAAATTCAATGTGTTCGGTGTTGCAGCTAGTAGTCCGCCTCCGAAACCTTGGGAGCGGGCAGGTGCGGCTTCTGGGCCTACACCTTTTAAGCCCCCATCAGCTGGCAATACAAGTGATGTAGTTGAGTCTTCAGGAACTGCAAATCCGGGAGAAATTGTTTCTGCTTCTGATAGGACTGCA
Source organism: Citrus medica (assembly GCA_002013955.2). Classification (NCBI taxonomy): domain Eukaryota; kingdom Viridiplantae; phylum Streptophyta; class Magnoliopsida; order Sapindales; family Rutaceae; genus Citrus; species Citrus medica. Next base: position 138,438 of record MKYO02026394.1, read on the forward strand.
ACTGTCAATAGAAACGCTGTTGGTAGGCCTCTTCCCTCAAGACCCTGGGAGCAAAATTATGGAAGTACGAGCTATGGAACTACCAACAACTATGGAGGTAAATAATGGGTCTTTGTCGGGATATAATTCTAGTGATATCTTTTTATGGAGGAAGATCTCTGCCTTCTGTTACTTGCTGTGTATTCAGTATATTTTTATGAATGGTTTAATTAATGGAGCCTTTTTTTAAATATGATTGTTTGTCATGCGCAAAATGATAAGAGGTACTGAGTGGTTCAATACAACACCTAACTTTGTTTTGATTTCTCTTTTCCCTTTTTCCCCTGGTAATGTAGGTTACGGGTCAACTATGAACTATAATTCCAGCTTAGGGTCAGGAATGTATGGTTCATATGGCGGGGGAACGTATGGAGGTGGCTTGTATGGTGGAGGGATGTATGGTAACAGCATGTATAGGGGAGGCTATGGTGGGCTTTATGGATCTTCTGGGATGTACGGAGGCGGAATGTATAATAGTGGTTTTGGAGGACCAATGGGTGGTTATGGAATGGGCATGGGTGGTCCTTATGGAGGAGCTCAAGATCCAAATGATCCATATGGTGCTCCTTCATCTCCTCCTGGCTTTTGGATATCAGCTCTTCGAGTGGTAAGGCCATAATTTTGCTTACACTAGTTCACCTCTTAGAGGAATAACATATATATTTACCAATTTTAAGGATGCTTATATTTTTTGTCCAACAAACATGCAACACCTAAATGCGTTTTCAAATCCATTCCACATGTAAAGTAAACACAATGTCCACTTGATTGCCAACCTAAACATTTCCTGCCTTTCCTGCCTTCAAGAATTGAGGTATTTTTGCTGCTGTACTATCTGGAAGCTGTAGAAATACATATTCTGGATTTCAACCATAATTTGCTCCAATATACTGTTACAGTTTTATAACCTATTCAATTTTGTGATTGCTTTCTACCCTTGTTAATACATCATTACTATAGATTATTCGTTTTCATGTTTTCTTAAATATGGCTTTAGACTTTTGGTTTCCCACTAGAGCCGCTCTACATGACAAATTACAGCTGTTGTTCCTTGTAGCATTTTAAAGGTTTCTTTCTTCCTTTATCTTTTTTCAAACAATTAATGTCAGTCTTTAAACCCCTTGATTGATGTAAAATCTAATAGCAACTTAAGTCCAACTATTAGTATCACTTGGTTATTTTCACGGTGAATCAACTTTCTATGGATGTCCATGAAATGCATCAGACAGAATATAAATTCACTGAACTTGTATTTGAAGCACAAATGATATAAAAAGGGAGTTTGCATGTCCGAGATTGTTTTCTCTGTTCTGTCTAAGAATATGAAATTAGATAACTAGAGATGGTTGGATGAAGCTGTTAGTTTTTAATAGTTTTGGGTTATGATCTGGTCTTTAGCCTCACATATTATTTGATTCAAAATGAAAGAACGAGAAAAATGTGATTAACTTTGTGCAATGAGTTGATCAACTATAATAAGTTATTTGTGGGATTTACTTTTCCTGCCTGCAGTTATTCACTGTTTTTTCTGTGTTGACAGATGCAAGGTGTGGTAAATTTTTTTGGTCGGATATCAATTCTTATTGATCAGAATACGCAGGCTTTCCACTTGTTCATGACTGCACTTCTTCAGGTATTTCCCTTGAATCTTTCTGTTTATTTGATGAGTAAGTATAGAATTAGCTGTCATCTTTTTTGATTGCCCAACTTCATTATAAATCAAACCTTTAAAATCTTAACTGGTTCCTACGATGCTGAGACAGCTTTGGTAGCTTCTGGTGCGTTGACTTACTATCATATACTTGTCATCATCTGCAGTCAAGCGCCATTTTTCAAAACTCTTTGACATGGATTTCATGGTACCTTATTTCCTGTCAGTGGTATTTCTGCTAAGTTGCACTGTTTCGTGATGTGATTTTCTACAGCTTTTTGATCGCTCTGGTATGTTGTACGGAGAACTCGCTAGATTTGTATTGCGGCTGCTTGGAATCAAAACAAAGCCTAAAAAAGTTAACGGTCCAAATGGACCCCCACTCCCTGGACCCAATAACATGCATGGAAACCAAAACTTTCTTGAGGGACCAAAGGCTACACCAGGAGAAGCTTGGGACAACGTTTGGGGAAATTGATGCCAGTTAATAAGGTGATAATACCTGTTTTGCTGTAAAATATGGGTCAAATGAGATTGTATTGCTTTCAAGGAAAGTGACAATGCCTCTCTCTCCAAGAACATTACATGAACCTTGTTATGATTTACACCTGTATCGAAGTAGCGTTTTAGTTGGTTGGACATAAAAATCAAGTGGTGTGAGCTATGTACCATGTTACAGATGGGAAATTGGTTAAATTGTATCAGGTTTCCCTGGTGTGGTACTTTGAATTTGTTGATCTATTTATAGGTAAGCTATTTGACATTTTGAATGTAGATCCCTGACATTAGGAATATAATCTGAGACCTAATCTGAGACCTTTTCCTCTAAGCCGAGGCGTAATACCTTCCACGAGGCGCGAAATGGAAACTGAAAATAACCAATATTTTTCTTATAAAATTGGTAGTAACTTGTAAGCAATTTTATCCCATCTATTTTGGAATTTCTTGTAATATCCACCTGTACGTGTATAAATAACACGAAGAACTTTCAATTGCTAATGCTTCTCATCCCTATATTTTTGGAAAATTTTGTTGCCAAAAGCAATTACATAAATTGAATCAATTCATTAAAAAAAAGGAAGCAATTACATAAATTGAATGAATTCATAAACATATTTAATATTTGTTGGATATATCTAAAAAGAAGAAATAAGATAGAATGCTCTGATAGATTCCATATTTCCAGGTCGTTTAAGAAGACAGAATGCAATGATGGATTCCATATTTCCGGGCCGATTTGAAAACAATGGCTACTACTTAGTGATGACTTATATAATTTTCAGTAATCATCGATAAAGCCAACACCTGCAAGAATCAGAGGTGACGTGGATTAATGAAAGAGAAATCTCATTGGACTACCATGAATAGTGTCTTCCAGTGAATAGACAGATACCCGTGAAATGGTGGTAACTGGCAAACTTGGATGATCTTTCCTTTATAAGGCTCTTATATCCAGTCAAACCCAGATGTTACTAAAAAAGAATTGTTGCTGGCAATGCTTGATTATTCAACACCGAAGGTTTTCAAATAATCTCCAACTCTATTAAACTGTCCAGTGATACTTAATTTGAATGCTTATCAGGCATCCATCAATTTCTTCAATTTTTCTACCCGACTGCAGCCATAAAACATTTTTTTTTAATAAGAAACTGCAAAATATAGTAATAAAGAAGATGTAAAAATAGATAGTGGACCAGCTGTCCACTTGGAAAACAAAGACTAGCACTATTCATGTTAAACAAAAGCATACCCAATCGGCAATCACCCCTATGCAAGGTTAGAATCATTTATAACTCCCTATCTCAAAACCGTATCCCAGGTTATATGTATGAAGAAAAAGGATGAATCTTGAAACTCCTTAGAAACTAAAGCCCAAAGTGAAGCAGAAAATGAATTCTATCCCACACTTTCCCTAAAAAATGTGAACATTTCTTTCCTCCCACATTACCCAAAACAGTGCTGCCACTGCACATTTCCAAAGAGTTTTAGCCTTTCTTCCTCTACCAAAGGCAAAAAAATTCTTCATAAGAAGAGAAGCACAAGAACCCGGAATGACCCACAAAAAATTAGCTTCTTTGCACAACTTATACCACAACTTTGAAGCCAGAAAACGGTGAAGAAAAAGATGATTTGAAGTTTCTGCACTTCTCTTACATACCACACACCAAGGAGAGAGACAAAAATTAGAAAACTTTCTTTGCATCACTTCTCCAGAATTTAATTTCCCTTGAGCCGAGGCCCACAATAAGATTTGAATTTTAGCAGCCATAAAACCATTCAACGGTTGACATTAATGAATGTTAACTTGTTAAGCACACAAGAACACTGCACAAGCATGCATCATGTAAGTTCCAAAATTCCACATCTAACATGGCCTAAAGTTTTAACATGGAATAAAAACTAACTGCATAAGCAAAAATACCTCTTTGAAAAGGAGGTCATCAACTCTTCCACCATAGGAACTATATCAGAGCCACCCACATCTTCATATGAAGTCTGATTTGCTCCTGCAATTGCACATTCATATGAGAGGCATGATTCTTTACTTTGACATTTAATAACAGAAGAAATATGTGTTAAGTGGTACTAAGAGGCCAATCCATCTTCCATCCTATCCAATAAAAACAGAACAGAAACTCAAGACCAGGTTATTATTTATTCAACGTACGAAAAGACTGAACAAGAAAAACTCAATGTTGAATCCAATGGTTGGTTCAATCCTCTTGAATTTGCATCCTTACTACAGGAATCATCTAAACCAACACATATAAACATGCCTAACGGCTGTAATTTAAATTAAATATGCTATACTATTCAGCAAAAGCAAAGATGTATAGGACATAATATGACTTCCTATGCAAAGACATTAAGCATATAATAAAATCTCCAGGAAGATAACGCATATACCTCGGGTATTCTCTTGATTTGAAGAGCCTCTGAGATATGAACTGTCACTTGAATCTAAATCTACTTCATCTTCCTGCGCAAACTTCTCCAGCATGCGACCAATAAGATTATATGCAACCATACTTGTCTCATCACAAGCTTCTTGAATTGCAAGGTATTGGTTTCTAAATAAGCTTGGCTTGCAGGGAAAAAATTTTGTATCCTCAGATACAAAATTAGAAGAAAAGAAATCCATACTTCTTGATGAGAAGACTTTGCCCAAACTTTCTGCTTGGCCTTGACTTATATCCATGTTGACTCTGCCATGAAGAAATCTTGATCCAAGGAAATGCAAGGAAGAAGTGGTACCATGGGGATTAGTGGCCACATTGGTCCAGTCCTCTGGTTCAATTTTTCTAAAAGAATTTCCATTGACCCTCTCACTGGGAGTGAGGTGGGCAGAAGATCCATTCTCCTGGGTACCAGAGGCAGGTCGCGTACAATAAACGGGCATTGACTCCCCAATACCTTCTATTTTGTAGTCTGATTCAACAGAAGGAAACCTACTACTTTGAAGGGATCCAAATTCTGGCTGCCGACTATCATTGTCAACATCACCATCACTACTATCATCATCATCACCGTCATCGCTTTCTTCTAATTCCTCCATATATGCATCTGTGAAATCCTGATCCAACTCATAGTCAGGAAGAAAATCCCATACAATCTGCCTCATCTGAGCACTCACACTTAATACACACTCTACCTCTTGCTCAATTTCCTCTCCTGGTAAGCATCTATGTGATATAGATCGAGAATTCTGGTTAATAACAGCAAGAGCTTTTAATAAAGACTTTGGAATGGTATCCATATTACTGCACTCAAAAAGATACTCAATTAACATTTTCTTGATTGCTGTTCGTAAACACTTGTTAGAGAGATCTGCATTTGTGTCTAACATTTGCTGCAAATTTTTCAGCTCCGAGGCTCCAACCTTTGTTTTGATCAACCAAATGGCCTTCACTATCTCGTTTTGCAAGTTTTTTATTTCTGGTGAAAATTGATGAAATCCCATGTCGGAAGAATTTTGCCAGCCTGGTTCTAGCTTCAATGATAAGCCAGCCACAGCCATTGCTTTACCTAATGGCTCCTGAAGTTCATCCCTTTTACCAAGCTCTGAAAGCATTTTCTTGCTCATTTTCCTTATTTGCTCAATTATATAACCTCGATTCCGCTTTTGTTTATGGCGCCGTAACTGAGGCATGCGCCCTACATCTCTAAGCTTTCGGTGCATAGTGATCAGGGCCTCATAAGGCAAGTCCTCTAGTCCATCAAGTATCCTGATAATTGTAGCATGATGAGACTGAAGTGTGGGAGTTAAAAATGTAAAACAATTCTCTCTCAAATTGTTTGGGTCATTTAGGAGTGCGGATAGCTGTTTTAACATAATTTCCCGACAATGGTGATTTCGGTTTCTGTGGAAGATTGGAAGAGATTCCCTAATAACTCTTTTCATTTGCCGTCGAGTTTTCTCAAATTTGACCAAGCCTCCTGTAAGCATCATGGCAATATGGTAAAGCCCCTTATTTGTCAAAGTATCGAGACATGAGATAAGGATTGTTCTTATATTGCGCATATCAAACAATTGCATATTGTCTTGAGTAACAATATGCTCATTTCCAGCACTATATGCACCAAAGGACTCTTCAACACATGTTTTTATGTTCTCAAATAATATCTGAGAAAAAAAAGAAAATACATAAATTTATTAATGCTGGAGCTATTACGAATGTTGATAGAACAAAATTATATCATAGCCTAGGTTGTACAAAAGAAGTATTTTAGGAATAAGTCGAAGCAAACATAACATTTATGGGAACTATTCAAACTCCAGAGACTTCAATTCTTTGACCTAACATTTAAAAGAATTTGAGAACTGCAATTCAGCCTTGTAGCATATCTTCTTTCTAATTATAAGAAAAAGGGAGGTTCTCATAAACAAAGATCAACTTAAAATTAATAATAAAGCTTAATTTTCTTCTTCAACCAAATATAATAAACTTAAATTCATAAGAAAAAATAAACAAAAGTAAATGTAAAAATAATAACTGCCAACCCTTTATTTTTTATCAACATCAAGGCCTGTGCATAGATTTATCATACCACCTGAACAAGTCTTTCTTTTTGTAATTATTATAAACAAAAACCATTCAAAGAAAGGAGGACATCCTAGTAAATATAAAGTTTACAAAAGCCGTACCAGACAACAATGATATCAAGACAAGGCAATAAATGATACAACTATATGACGAAAATAGCAAAACAATGTAACATATAGAACCTATAATTAAATAAAAAAATTAAAGAAACGGAATATATCCTAGTAGATTTTAGAGTGGCATAGCTTTGATTGCTAGAAGTTTCTTCTTAACGTGAATCTTTTACATATTCCTTTAATCATGCTGTAAATTTATAGGCGAACAAGAAGCATATTTGTGACATTATGTCAACATACTTCTTGCTCAACTATACAGTATTCCAGAAGAATTCATTCTTCACCTTCAAACCTTCGTTTATGACTAATCATCAATTGAGATAGAAACTTATGGTTAATAATAGTGAGATCTTTTTGAAAAAGAATATAACTTACATCATCCTCTCTAAGCAAAGATTCGGGCAATGACCTACAGAATAAAACCAAATCCATTTTATTCCAACAAGTTACTGTAAAGAAGTAAATATTAATACCACACACGCGCGCGCGCGCATTGATCACTACATCCAATAGGAAAGAAGCCTGCACACAAAGTACCTATGTTCTTTAAGGAACTTGGGTCCCTTTGACCAGTGTTTTTCAGATTTGGATGTGGTGAGTCCCATCAACCATCTGCAGGGAATAATTTGGTCAGGATATATAACCAAAATAATATAACTCTAAAATCCCGATAAATGAGTATGTTGCCCAGGAGTGGCTAAGAAAAAATAAAAATTCGTTCACAATGATGTTAATGCAAAAACAAAATATGAATCCACATTCAACAAGTTGTCCCCTCTCTGATGCAGGCAGTAAAGAATTTAGACAGCATAAGCAGGGCTCTACCAAATGGATGTTTATTTTCTTAAAGCATGCTATTTATATATAAAAAAGGTACACACACCAAATGCAACAGCTCTAACCTCCTTGGCAAAGTAAATGGTCCAACAAATTCTAATATTCTCTAATTGAGACCAAACTATAAAAGCCAAAAATAATAAAGAATCCAATTTCAGAGGGCCAATGCATAAATGAAAAACCATAAAATAACGACCACTTCAAGCAACAAACAAACCATTAAAATAATCAAGATTACAAAACAAAACCAACCTGCACAGGCAGTAACACCCATGCCTCATGAAACCCGACAAATGTTTTCATAATATGGCACTTACTATTGCCCGATCTGAAATTCTATCCTGCCATCCGCCGTATATAACTACCCGGCAACTATTCGGATCCGAGATCACCGAATGAATGTAGAACATGGTTCAATATGCGAAACAACTCACATCAGAAACATATGTTCCTTATTTTTCATTGTCTTGGCATTCTATAAAATAATCTAAGCCTGGGACTAAACAGCCATACACAAAATCTAAAACTTGAGATTGCAAAACAATCCAACAAATTTCTAAATTATTAAATTATTTAACCCTAAATTGTTAAATTTTATTCTTTTGGAGGAAAAATTCCGAAATTTTCCCAGATATTATACTATACATTAACAAGTAAAACCAAAGCGAAAGAAAAAACTGAAATTACCGTCTTTTGCGCTTAAGTTGCTTCTCTTGACGTTTAATATCGGACAATATCGATTCGCAATCTGTTACCAAGAAATTCGTTGGTTCCATTTTATTGCTTTTCGTGCGATTCTTTACGTTAATTGGACTGTTTTAAGATTGAATTAGGGTTTTGTCGGCGAATAAAGAATTAGGGTTTTGTTACTGTAATGAAGAGGGAAAAAATAAATGAGAGTGTTAGTAAGCCGACTGCGCCAACTTGAGCTCGGCGTCGTAAGAGCTTTTCAAAAGGTTTCTTAATTCGATTTCTTATTGGGAGCTCCTATGTTACAATTAATGTAACATACATATTCAACAACAACCACATAAATGATGGGCTCACACAATTTATGTGGTTGTTGTTGAGTGTGTATGTTACATTAATTGTAACATAGCATTTGCCTTTCTTATTAGGTAAATTATAGTCGAGACCCTGTACTATTACAAATTCGCAACTAAGGGGATATTTAGTTTAATTAAATCTTAATTAACATGACATTCATTTATTAAATAATATAACAATCATAAAATAAGTGATTAATGCATTCTATCTATATCTTAATTTTTAATTACCACATATGACTATTCCCAAGCAGTATAATATAAGAGTTTTAATGTTACGTTATTTGATATATAATTTTTTAACTTCTTTATTAGGGTTGGCAACGGAACGAGATGTGATGAGATTTACCAATCTTAATCCTATCTCGTATATGCAAATGATATAAAAAAAAATACCCTACTCCTGTCCTTATATTTTTTTGGGACAAAAATATGTTCCAATTCCATCCAAATTAAAAAAAATTCCCATCGTTAGTCGGCAATGAGACGGGATGAGACAAGATTTACCAATCTCAGCCCCATTCCGTATATGCAGGTGGGATAAAAAAATATCTCACTGTCATCCCTATATTTTTTTGTGGAACAAAAATATGTTACAATCTCATCCCATTTCCTGCGGAATCCCATCCCATCAAGAAAAATTGCTATCCATATTCTTTATATGCATCAACCTTTATATAAATATTAACAATAAAGTCATGAATTAGTCCTGGGTGATAAAAATCTTTGAGTCTACATTTAACCCAGCGTTAAATTTATTTACCTGAAGATGAGACAAGGCAACCAAATAGCAAAGAGACTCACTTAAAAAGCCAAAAATCGTTCTCCAACTAGAATGGATGAGACAATCAGACAATCAACCCTCGCTGCGAGGGTATGTTCAAGTTTGGTTACTTAGCTTTCTTTAGGTGAGTGTGCTAATGTGGTTATAGACTTTTGAGTTGTATTTTTGCAGCACATTTCATGTTATACTGTAATTTACTTTGTGCATATATATGCACCTTAGAAACAGGAAAAGATGATGAAGAATGCCCAATACGTGTGTCACGCTCAAATACCATTGTATGATTTGAACCACTGATTTGATGGTGATATCGTAGCTTATAGTCTGTTGGTTACCTAATCTTTCATCAATAATATTGCTTATAAATCTTGTCTTACACAGATCATCTGAGTTTTGTTTCGCGGAGCTTGAGGGAGGAGACAACCTGTGATAAGCTAGATGATAAACTTTCCTCTGTTCAATGAAGAGACAAGTTATGTGTTGATACAAGAATCCTGGCTGAGACTTCCACTAACATGAGAAGAGGTGAGCCTTTTGGTTTTTGTCTTAATTTGGTAAAGTACGGACAAGATTAATTCGTTTCCGAGGAACTTACTTGGTTAACATGATACGGTGAGCAACTGCGTCCACGCTGCGATCTTTTAATGTTTTCGTGAATGAATTTGTTAATTAGATGTCAGACAGTGCCACGTGACTATTGTACTCATTATAAAGTAGATTAACAATTTCATCCATTAGATCTTTGCTCTTTGAAATAGAGCACGATAATTTATTAGAAATGTCGCGGTTCAGGATCCTAAATTTTTTAAAGTTTGAAAAAGTTATTAAGTTATGCGGTTTAATAATATATTGTCTGTGAAAATTATTAAGTCATATGGTTTAATAATACAATGACATAATACTATTAAACTGCACGATTTAATATTTTTTTTGTATTTTATTAAAGTCAAAAATCCTAAATCAGATTCAAACTATATAATTTAGGCAAATGCTATGTTACATTTCATGTAACATATACACTCCATAATAACCACACAAATTGTGTAGGCTCATAATTTGTGTGGTTGTTGTCGAGTGTGTATGTTACATAAAATGTAACATTTGGGCTCCCTATAATTTATATGCTTGGTGTTAAATTTAAGTCACCTTACCATGACCAAGACTTAAATATTAGGAGAAGAGTAATGATATACCCTTAAAGTTCGGATACAAAATTTTACCACTCTGTTCCTAATTGTTATTGTTGTTTTTTTTTAATTTTTTTAATAATTACTCCTAACATACATGTGCATCTGAGTTGGCTGCAAAGAAGAATGGAGTGAGACATTTAGGAAAATATTACCCTTCTGTTGGTTGTCCCTATGGCGGGTCTGATCCCGGGCTAGGCTATTGATGCAAAAACTGAACACACACCTCGCAATTGAGTTTTACACTTGTATTTAACCAAATAAATGGTGCTTAAATTTATGTGTTGTGAGCTACTTCATCTAGGCCAATTTGATATATTTTGTAGTTTTTAAATAGTTATATTTAGGACATTGCTGTCAAAATACTGTCAAAATGATTTCATGCAAAAAAAAAAACTAGTTAAGTGTTTAATAAATTTATTTTTAAAAGAGCCATGACTCTTAAAATTATTAATCTTGTTTAGTAAATGTAAGAGAGATTGTTACATTTTTTCTTAATCTTTGGTTTGATATTCTGGACGAAAACGGTTTGCCGTTTCTTGAGAAAACGGCTAACCGTTTAAGTCCAGAGAGCATGTTTTTGTTATGGGATAAAACGACTCACTGTTATTGAGAAAACGGCTAACCGTTTATTTACAGAGAGCAACGTATTTGACATTCTGGAATGAAACGGCTCACCGTTATTGAGAAAACGGCTAACCGTTTATTTACAGAGAGCAACGTATTTGACATTCTGGAATGAAACGGCTCACCGTTTATTGAGAAAACGGCTAACCATTTATTTCCAGAAAGGCGTCAATTGGAAAACGGTTAAACAAGTTTGAAATTTAATTGTCAAACAATGTAAATTCAAACAAAAAAGAATGTCTTTGAAGAAGTACCATTTCGAATGGTTGTATTCTTTTAAATAACATCTTCTTCATTAAAAGAAAGATATACAATTAGATTGATAATCAGTTTTACAGATTTCATATATGTTCTGGAAATACAATCTTATTTGCTAAAGATTGTATTCAGGATTTGATATATCTTGGGGGTAATTTGCCATTAAAACTCTATAGCAAATCAAGATTGGTGAGGGCAAACAAAACCTTAAAGGAAAGTGTGCAAACACGTCTCAAATCCTAAGAAATTGTCTTTGTTCTTTGCCTCCATATTATTAAATTCACCAACAAACTTTAAGGTTTTATTTTTTCAAATGGAGGCAGAGAAGAGTTTGACATCTTTTCTGAATCCTAGTGTTCATCTCGATCGTTTTGATGGAACTAATTTCACTCGTTGGAAGGGAAAATTGTTCTTTCTCTTTACTGTTCTTAAAGTGGCATATGTTATTGATCCGAAATTGGAACCATTTCCAGAACCAAGAGAAGATGATACCGAAGTTGTTAAGGCTGTAAGGAAACGTCGTGAAGATGATGAATTGATGTGCCGGGGTCACAAACTCAATACGCTTTCTGACAGGTTGTACGATCTCTACAATTCTATGACTTCTCCGGTGGAAATTTGGAATGCTCTTGAGTACAAATACAAAACGGAGAAAGAAGGTACTGACAAATTCCTTGTATCTAAATATTTTGAATTTATTATGGTAGACACAAAATCTATTCTTGATCAAATACATGAGTTACAAATTATTGTTGCTAAGCTTCGAGAGTTAAAAGTTGAAATTTCTGAATCATTTCAAGTTGGAGCCATTATTGCTAAATTGCCTCAAAGTTGGAATGATTATAGAAAGAAACTCCTTAATAGTAAAGAGAACATAACTTTAGAAGAATTGCAAAAACACTTGGTAATTGAAGAAGAGACTAGGTCTCGCGAATCCAAGGATAAGCATGATTCTACTAAAGTTAATGTTGTTGAAGCTAGTAAATTCTCAAAGAATTTTAAAGTCAAGAATGACAAGAAATTCAAGAAGTCCAGCACACAAAAGTTTTCAGGAAATTGTTTCTTTTGTGGTAAGAAAGGCCATCGCCAAAGTGATTGCAGATTCAAGAAGAAAAAGGAAGAAGTGAATTCTCATAAAGCTAATGTTATTGAAAACAAATCTGAAGAGATTTGTGCTATGGTTTCTGAAATGCAAATTGGCATGATTACCGAAACCAATATGGCTGAAACTAAGTCCTATGATTGGTGGCTCGATTCGGGTGCAACAATTCATGTTTGTAATGATAAGAAATTTTTCTTATCATACAAAGAAGAAACGGAAGGACAAATGGTTCTCATGGGGAACAATAATGCAGCCATAGTAGCAGGGAAAGGAGTAGTTGAGATCAACTTCACTTCTGGAAAGAAAGTCACATTGTATAATGTCTTTCATGTACCTTCCGTTAGGAAGAATCTTATTTCTGCTAGTTGTATGTGTAAGCATGGGCTTAAGATTGTGCTTGAGGGTAATACTTGTATTGTCTCAAAGAATGGATTATTTGTTGGAAAATGGTATTCTTGTGATGGAATGTATAAACTCAGCATTACTAATAATAATATCAACTTAGCTTATATTGTTGAGTCTTGTGATATTTGGCATGCTAGATTAGCACATTTGAACTATAGATCTTTGAAATACATGTCTAAGCATGGTTTGATTAATTGCAAGGATGTTAAAGGTCATAAGTGTGAAATCTGCATCCAAGCTAAATTAACTAAGAAACCTTTTCCTAAAGCTGAACGAAATACTCAAATATTGGATTTAATACATACCGATATTTGTGAGTATAATGGCATGTTAAAAAGAAGAGGTAAGAGATATTTTATCACTTTTATTGATGATTGTTCTAGATACACTTATGTGTATTTACTTAGAACAAAAAATGAAGCTTTTGATAAATTTAAAATTTTCAAAGCTGAAGTTGAGAACAAAAAAGATAAGAAAATCAAAATGGTTCGTAGTGATAGAGGTGGTGAATATTTCTCAATTGAATTTAATAATTATTGTGAAGAATTTGGAATTATTCACCAAAGATCAGCTCCATTTACTCCTCAACAAAATGGTTTGGCTGAAAGGAAGAATAGGATTTTCACGGATATGATAAATTCCATGATCCTTAATGCAAAACTACCAAATAATTTGTGGGGGGAAGCATTACTCACTGCATGTCATATTCATAACAGAATTACATCTTTGAAAACACATATATCTCCTTATGAAATTTGGAAAGGAAGAAAACCAAACTTGATGTATTTAAGAGTCTGGGGCTGTTTAACTTTTTATAAAATACATGACCCTAAGTCATCAAAGTTGAGTGCTAGAGGTATAAAAAGTGTTTTCGTAGGATATGCTGAAAATTCCAAGGCTTATAGGTTGTTAGATTTAGATTCTAATGTGATTGTGGAATCTAGAGATGTTGAATTTATTGAGAATAGATTTCAACATGATTATAATTTTGAATTAGAATCAAGTATTGATCAACCATATGTTAATACTTCTGGTATCTCCACTAACAATAATAAAAGGAAAGAGTCTTTGACATCTTTCGAACCCAGGAGGAGTCAACGTGAAAAGAAAGAAAAGAGTTTAGCTCCGGATTTTATTTCATCACAAGCACTACTCTTCTTGGTTGAAGGGGATAGAAATAATGTACTTAACAAAGTACAATTGTTGTTAAATATTGAAAAAGATCCAAAGACATTTAGCGAGGCTATGTCTTCAAGAGACGCTTCTTTTTGGAGAGAGGCGGTAAATGATGAAATGGATTCGATTATGTCGAATTAAACATGGGTCTTGGTTGATCTTCCTCCAGGATCTAAACCAATTAGCAGCAAATGGGTATTTAGAAGAAAGTACAATAGTGATGGTACTTTGCAAACTTTTAAGGCTAGATTAGCAGCCAAAGGGTTTAAGCAAAGAAATGGTATTGATTATTTCGATACATATGCTCCGGTAGCTAGGTTAACTTCTATAAGAGTTCTATTTGCAATTGCTTCATTGAACAATTTGTATGTGCATCAAATGGATGTTAAAACAGCTTTTCTTAATGGTGATCTTGATGAAGAAATCTATATGGAACAACCTGAGGGATTTGTTTTGCCAGGAAATGAGAAAAAGGTATGCAAGTTAGTCAAATCTCTTTATGGTTTAAAGCAAGCACCAAAACAATGGCATGAGAAGTTTGATTCGGTAATTTTATCTCATGGTTTTAAGCATAATAATGCTGATAAATGTATATATTTTAAATTTACGAATGATTTTGGTGTGATTATATGCTTGTATGTTGATGACTTGCTTATCTTTGGAACAAATATGCAAGGAGTAGATGATACAAAGAAGTATTTAACTTCACAGTTTAAGATGAAGGATCTTGGTGAAGTAGATACTTTCTTAGGTGTCAAAGTGAATAAACATAGTGGGGTTACTCGTTGTGTCAATCTCATTATATAGAGAAAGTGCTTCTTAAATTCAATTATTTGAAATTTAAAGAAGCTAATACCCCATATGATTCTAGTATTAAATTACTAGAGAATTCAGGCCGAGTAGTAGTACAACTAGAATATGCTAGTGGTATTGGTAGCTTGATGTATGCTATGCATTGTACGAGGCCTGATATAGCATTTGCAGTTTGTAAAATGTACCCTAGTGTTGAACACTGGAAAGCAATTGGTAGGATACTTGGTTATCTTAAAAGGACTATTAATTTGGGTTTGTTTTAAAATGATTATCTTGAAGTACTGGAAGGATATTCAGATGCTAGTTGGGTAACCAATACAAGAGATAATAAATCCACTTCTGGTTGGATTTTTACAATTGCTGGAGGAGCGGTTTCTTGGGCTTCAAAGAAACAAACGTGCATAACTCATTCAACAATGGAAAGTGAGTTTATAGCACTTGCAGCTGCAGGCAAAGAAGCAGAATGGCTGAGAAATTTGTTGTTTGATATAATGTTGTGGCCACAACCGATGCCATCTATTTCTTTGTACTGCGACAGTGAAGCTACATTGTCTAGAGCTTATAATAAAGTGTATAATGGAAAGTCTAGACATATTAGCTTGAGACATGAATATGTGAAACAATTAATAGCAAATGGTGTTATTAATATTGTTTATGTTAGGACTAATAAGAACCTAGCAGATCCTTTAACAAAAGGTCTTTCAAGAGACTTAGTTAAGGATACATCTTTTGGAATGAGATTGAAACCTTTGCATAATAAAGTCACCAACGACGGTAACCCAACTATGTAGTAGTTGTACCGCTACTCCATAGTTAAATGGGTAATAACAAGTTGTTGTTATGTGACTGGTTTGGCACCGAGTAATAAATAATCTCATTCGAGAGTTTCGGTGTAAATAGCTACGAGGTTGAGGTTGAGTATTTACTCTTAATGAAGTTCAAGTCTTATAGTAGCTAAAGACATGATTTGAAACTTCACCTAAGTGAACATAAGAAATGGTGCCGTTTCTAACAAGATCATGGTTTAATCTTGTAAATGTTCATGAATCCAAGATAGAGCACAAGGCCGGAATAGTGCTAACTATTGGAACACAATTTTGAAATCTGGGATAGCTTATATGTGATGTATCTCCGGTATTTACTTAAGAGACAAAGTTTAATGCTTAGCACACTATTGTTTTGTAAATACTTTGAAATACACTCACTAATTAAAGGTTAAAATTGAAAGATACCTTTTTGTATGTATAAGTTTATCATTAATAAATCTGAAAAAATATTTCAATCTAGTGGGGATTGTAAGAGAGATTGTTACATTTTTTCTTAATCATTGGTTTGATATTCTGGACGAAAACGGTTTGCCGTTTCTTGAGAAAACGGCTAACCGTTTAAGTCCAGAGAGCATGTTTTTGTTATGGGATAAAACGGCTCACTGTTATTGAGAAAACGGCTAACCGTTTATTTACAGAGAGCAACGTATTTGACATTCTGGAATGAAACGGCTCACCGTTTATTGAGAAAACGGCTAACCGTTTATTTCCAGAAAGGCGTCAACTGGAAAACGGTTAAACAAGTTTGAAATTTAATTGTCAAACAATGCAAATTCAAACCAAAAAGAGTGTCTTTGAAGAAGTACCATTTCGAATGGTTGTATTCTTTTAAATAAACATTTTCTTCATTAAAAGAAAGATATACAATTAGATTGATAATCAATTTTACAGATTTCATATATGTTCTGGAAATACAATCTTATTTGCTAAAGATTGTATTCAGGATTTGATATATCTTGGGGGTAATTTGCCATTAAAACTCTATAGCAAATCAAGATTGGTGAGGGCAAATAAAACCTTAAAGGAAAGTGTGCAAACACATCTCAAATCCTAAGAAATTGTCTTTGTTCTTTGCCTCCATATTATTAAATTCACCAACAGTAAATGGTATTATTAAATCATGGAAAGAAAACAAATGACTAAATTAATATAAATATTAAACGAAGTTTACTTATACATATTATATTTTGATCATGTATATATAAATAATTGGTAACTAAAAAAAAGTATCGGCATTAATTATATTTCTTATTTTTTTTAGCTAAATATAATTGAAGATAAAAAAACTTAACTATAATTTAATCAAATAACACCGACATTGTATAATCAAAGTATAATGAACTACTCAGAAAAATATTAAAAAAAATGTCTAATGACAATGTTAATTAGAGTTTGCTTAGGATATTTTTTTTTAAATTAATCTCGTCAAAGCGAGGATTAAGATTTTATTAAATTAAAAATAGCATTCAGCAAAAACAAAAGCAGCGAAAGAACAAAAGCCCTCAAGATAAAACTGAAATAAAGAAACAAAAAGCTTAGCAAAATGGGTAAGATAGCTTAGGGGTTTACATCCTTGGTATTATCATTTAAGTAATATTTGTTGGATGATAAACCCGATTCATACAACTTTGAAGCTCAAATGATTTTTTGTCTAGCACATGGAACTTTCTTTAGGTAGTTAAGATTTGTGGTGTTAAATGTGGTAATGTGGCAAGTAGAATTTGTTGTGTTGAATATGATTGTTACATTTGGTGTGTGCTTATGATTTTTGTGATAGTTAATTTAATGCATGGTTGTGATTAGTTGTAACAAGTACAAATACCTCATCGTTCATTTGGTTTAAGTAAACAAGAAGTAGTAAAGTATTCTAAAGGAGATGTAATTGAGGAGTTATATTGAAGTTATAAGAAAAAAGAATGTTTTGAGAATTTGATCATTCAAATTCTCCAACAATATTACAGTCACAAATGTAAAAATTATTTTTATACAAATTGATGGGCATAACATAATTAATTAAATAAAATTACCATGGCTCACTTTTTATTTTTATTATTTTATATTTTTATTCAACTAATTATGTTATACCACATGAAACTCACTATCATTACAGCATATAAAGAAGTTGACTAAAAGTGATTTATTTGCATAATAACTGACAAATTGTCTGCATAGTTGGTCTAGATTTTGGATTGTTATCTAGGCACAAGAACGCAACCTCCATGATTGATATCACTTTGCCCCGAATGTCTACCGAGAGAGGTGGAAGCCGAGGGTCCAACATTTCATTAACCAATATGTTGGGATTGAAAGATGAAACATTGGAAAGAAAATCTCTTGGATGTTTGCCCTTAATTACTTCCAGTGCTAACACTCCAAAACTGTACACATCACATTTTGCTGTAACTTTCATTGTGTAAGCAAGCTCTGCAAGATTGAAGATAAATATGATCAGTATATATATAGCACCAATGCTCCATAAAATTAACAAAAGAATCAAAATAATAAATACCTGGAGCAACATATCCGTATGTGCCTGCAAATTCAGTCCAATTAGATGAGTCTGGCTGGATAAACTTAGCGATTCCGAAATCTGAAACGTGAGCTTCGTATTCCAAATCGAGCAACACGTTCTTGCTCGATATGTCTCGGTGGACAATTGGTGGAATGCAATCATGGTGCAAGTAAGATAAGGCATGAGCTATACCCTTAATCACATTAATTCGCCGACTCCAGCCCAATTCTTCTGCTGATGTATCATTGTTCAAGATCACAGACAAGCTACCGTTTTCAAGATATTCATAAACTAAGAACGAGTGTCGGGCATGTGTACAAAATCCATAAAATTTCACAATATTTCGATGTCGTATCTCTGTCAACACTGTAATTTCCCTGAGGAATTCTTTTTTATCCGCCTTCTCACCCGGAAGTTGTGAGTGGAATTTCTTAACTGCTATGAGATCTTCAGACTGTAGCTTAGCTTTGTACAGACTTCCTTGTGCACCTTTTCCAATGCAATACTCCTCGTCAAAATCATTTGTTGCTCTAATGATTTGGTCGTACGTAATTTTTCCTTCCAAAGTTAATGTAGAAAGAAATCCTGAAGCATTTGCAGGGCTGCTCTGTCCTGTTTGTGAGACCATCTTTGTTCTTCGAGAATTGAATAACAATCCAATCGAAATAATTGAAAGAGCAAGTACGCCTAGAAGAGGGAGTAGAATCACAATAATTAGTTTCTTCACTGTGGCTCGTCTGCTTGACCTGAGAGCTTTACAAGATGACAATCCCTTATCATTGCCACACAATCCTCTGTTGCCCTGTAATGCTTCCGCTGGAGCATCTCGAAATGCATTGCTGAAAGGAACTGGACCCTGTAATCTGTTATAGGATATGTCAATGTTTGACAAGCCATGCATCTCTTCAAAGCAATTTGGAATGAATCCAGAGAGTTGATTATAGGAGAGATTCAGCTTCACCAAGCTTTCCATATTGCATATTTGGGATGGTATTTCTCCTTCGAGAAAGTTTTGGCTCAAATCTAACTCTGAAAGTTGAAGCTTCAATTTCTCGAATTGAGTTGGAATTTTATGGGAGAACTCATTGTTGCTCAGGTTCAAATAGTGAACTTTCAATAAGTTACCTAGACTTCCTGGGATTGCATTGCTTAGTCTATTTTCAGACAAATCGAGAAGTTCAAGTTCGGTGAGAGTGCCAATCTCTGGAGGTAGACTACCAAAAAGTTGATTCTTATTCAAAATGAGCTTGTTTAGAGAACTCAACCGTCCAAGTTCCATTGGGATCTTCCCTCCTATATGATTTGAAGAAAGATCAAGAACTTGTAGTTTAGATGAGTTTCCAATTTCCGGTGGTATGCTCCCAGTAATATTATTCACCGAAAAATCCAAAGTGCCTAATTGTGGGAACCTACCCCAGTCAGATGAGATTTGACCGTGAAAATTATTGTGGCTGAGATCTAAGAATGATAATGTTGGATAAGTGCCAACAAAAGCTTCCAAAATGTTTCCACAGAGATTGTTTTGGTTCATACGTACTCTGACTAGGTTTGTGAGATTTTTGAAACTTTTGGGAATTGGACCTCGAAAATAGTTAAATCCTAGGAGTAAATTTACCAACTCCACAAGATTTCCTATTGCTTGAGGAATGGAACCAGAAAGCTCGTTGCGATAGAGATATAGCATTCTTAAATTCCTCAGATTGCCAATTGAAGAAGGAATAACACCGGTTAGATTGTTCATGCTCAATTCTAGATCAAATAGACATTTCAAATTTCCTATTTCTTTTGGAATTGAACCAGAAAGCTGATTACTATAGAGGTATAAAATACTTAAATTGTTCAAATTTCCAATTGAAGAAGGAATAACACCATTTAGACGATTTATGCTCAAATCTAGATCAGAAAGTGACCTTAAATTTCCTATTTCTTTCGGAATAGAACCAGAAAGCTCATTACTATAAAGGAATAAAGATCTTAAATTGCTCACATTTCCAATTGAGGAAGGAATAACACCTCTAAGATGATTCATACTCATATTTAGATTAGAAAGACACTTCAACTTTTCTAAAGTTGAAGGAATAAAACCAGTAAGTGAATTATTAAAAAGATGTAGGGTAACTAAGTTGGTTAAGTTACCCAAAGAAAAAGGGACTGAACCAATAAGTTGGTTTGAACTCAAGTCAAGAGTAGAAAGAGATATCAAATTTCCTATAACTGGAGGGATATAGCCAGAGAGAGAATTATTATAAAGAGACAAAAGACTCAGTTTGCTCAAATTGCCCAAGGATTGAGGTATTGAACCATTTAAACAGTTAGAGTACAAAGAAAGCTCACTAAGAAAACTTAACTGACCTATTTCTGGTGGTATCTTCCCGGACAACTTATTAGCTGATAAATCAAGGTACTGGAGCTTGAAGAGTTGACTGATTTGAGGTGGGATGATACCGAAGAGCTCATTATTAAACAAATTAAGAAAAAGAAGATCAGGAAATGATGAGAATGAGAATTCATCAAGAGTACCATTTAGACTTGTAGTTGTCAGGTTAATACCAACGACTCGTTCGTCATGGTTGCAATAAATTCCTGACCAAGCACACAGGTTTTTTTTGGTGGCATTAACTGGAGAAAGAGTCCACGAAGGTAAGAGAGAAAGGCTATGGATTTGAAGACTTGTTTTCCATTTGAGAAGGGCACGGGCTTCTTCTGTAGAATCAGAAGAAACAGGAAGTGAAAAATCTGAAACAAGAAGCAGGATGAGGGAAAAAACTATTATATGGGTTGACGAGTCCATTGCTGGGTTGAGTACGGAAGGCTAACAATTGATGTAGAAAAGAAGCAAACCGAGGGCCAAATTTATATCCAATGAGTGAATCAGCATGAGAGCATAAAGTCAATTGATCAACATTTTCTACCCATTTTCTCCCGCATATAATGTTAATATATGACAATAATTTATTGAAAAATTATATGGTAAAGAGTGAAGAACGGCATGAGAAAAAAACTCTCGAATAAGTGTCTATTCATCACGTTGAAGATAGACGTTACAATCACAGCTGTCCATCAACGAGGAAAATGCTATTGAAATAATAATTATGTTATTGAAATAATCAGTTTAGTTTACACATTTGGATGACTTTGTCTTATATTGAAAATTGCAGTGGCCTTAGCTTGAATATTTTTTCCCCTATTCCAAGGCAACAATAATACAGTAGCAGGAAGAATGATCGTTTAACATGCCATTGACTCAGGAAATTTTCTTAGTAAAATAAATGAATTAATACAGTAATAGGCTTAGCCTTTTTTGTTGAATGATTAGAGTGAACTTTTATTAATTTTATAATTTTTTAAATTTTATGACTTTTATCTAAATAGGAAAAGGTTTGAACGAGCGATAAATACTACATCAAAAATAAATGTATCTATTATATATACTTATTTTCTAAACTATAAAACATAATCTCTCTATTCGTTTTGATTTATAAAGATATAAATATCAAATAACCATGTTTAAGGTATTTTTTATTTTTACAATAAATAAAATAAAGATATAAATATCAAATAATCATGTTTAAGGTATTTTTTTATTTTTACAATAAATAAAATATCACTTGTATTTAAATATTAAAAAAATATCATTCAAATATTTATTTTTAGATTTCAGTTGTCAATCATAAACTTATTCAGAATTTAGCCAAAAAAATAAACCCTTATCAAAATTTATCATCACGTCCATTTTAATGAAGCTTTTCTTATGCAATGTAATTGTTGAAGTTGAATACTTAGCCATTTATTTTAAAAGGTTCAGATGGGCTAAGAGATTTCACTCACTAAATACTACACCAACTGATGTAGGATGTTATTTTAAGATTTTATATTATAGTTAGAGTCAATTATGGTATGTGTCTTATTCTTTTATTTCTAGTACAATTATGATTTCAGTTTCCTTGTTAAGTTAACTTAGGGAAGTAGGTTTCCTCTATTATAAATAGAGAGGTCATGTATTGTTTTCATAATTTTAGATTCAATTATTAAGTAAAATCACTTTCTGTAATTCCCTTAGGGATTATCTATCAAAGTATCTCTTATAAAATAGTTTAGATTAGAGCGTCATCTGATCTTGCATAATGCTTATTAAAAATCTCATTAAGTTGTTTGGGTTAGAACGAGATCTAATCATACTTGTGATTATTGCGTAAGCTACTTGCGTTGGCTTAGTCCGGTAGTAGAACGATATCTAGTTTCTCCTACTTTATCAATTTTGCTTCTACCATGCCACTCCATCAGTTGGTATCGTATCAAAGTAGTTTATGTGCAAAATAGCACAGCTTTCCTGGATTCCTATATCCATCTATACTAAACCATGATTGCAGAAAAAAAAAATTGAAAATCCCAAAATTTTGAAACCCTACTAGTGTGTTATGGGTTGTCAATATGCAAATATACACAACAAGTAATATAATGATGAGTATCAAGATCGTCTCCACATAGATTGATGTTAT
This sequence comes from Citrus medica, assembly GCA_002013955.2. Lineage (NCBI taxonomy): Eukaryota > Viridiplantae > Streptophyta > Magnoliopsida > Sapindales > Rutaceae > Citrus > Citrus medica. Next base: position 161,362 of record MKYO02026394.1, read on the forward strand.
AGAAATTGCTATAGCAATCTTAACAGTGCAATTTTAATAAATTAAATAAAACAAAATAAATGATGAGATGAGAAATCTATTGAAATTAACAATACAATAAATAGAATGCAATAAAGAAAATCTAAAGTCAAACACAAAGATATACTCAATGGTAAAGGGGTAGTTGGGTTCTAAACTCATTTACTGGTTATTGACTATCTTTCAATTGAGGCACAGTTGCTACAACATCTACTGCAGCATTGGACAAAATATTTAATGCATCCTTAGTTGTCGCATTTTGGAAATCTCATATCTATATGCAGTCTAATAGTGACTAGTTGTTAAACTAACATCAGATATAACATTACAACGTTTTAAACTTTATTTGCCCTACAGGGTGAATCCCTATGCTAGTTCTTCACTAATGTTAGATTAAACATGACCCTATTCAAATCAAGATTAACTCAATTTGGTAAGCCCAATCTAAAACCATGTTTTGTCTTAATTTATTCCACTAAGTCAGACTTTTTTGAGGCTCTTTCTTTGTTAGTATCCACTAAATAAGTAGTAAATGTAGATACTTAAAGTTTAAAAAATGATCTCAAAAAAATTATTTCTTTTATATCCTTTGAATGTACATAATAACTAAAATAATTAACTTTATTTTTTTAATTAGTGCAAACATAATATTAATATTAAAATCTCTTAAGAAGACTTATAATATTAAAATATTTTCAACATTAAATTATTACATTTCTTACGCTTATGAAATTTCTTGGCCATCCTCGTGCATTGATTTTTTTCATTTTAATTCAATTATCAATAAAATCCTTTTTTTATAATTCCCTCTTGAATTATCTATGAAAATTTCTCTTGTAAAGTCGTTTGGATTAGAGTATCATTTAATCTTGCTTTACACGTTATAAAAATTTCATTGAGTCGTTTTGGTTAGAACGAAATCTAATCACGGTTCAATTAGAGCGTAACCTAATCGTGTTGGCTTGATCCAGTACTAGAACAATATCTAGTTTTCCAACCCTATCAATTTCGCTTCCGTTACCCTCGCTCCATGAAGAATCTGAGGATTATGAAGGGAGAAGAGGAAAGAGTTTAGATTACAAGATTAATGTTGATATTCCATATTTTTATGGTGGAATGCATGCTGAGGAATTCATTGACTGGATATCACAAGCAGAGAGTTTCTTCGAGTATATGGAGGTTCCCCAAGGCAAGCGGATTGAGCTTATGGCGTTTAATTTGTTTTTTATTTTTTAATTTTTTTATTTTTGGTGTGGGAGGGGGGGGGGGGGAGGCAAGAAGTCTTTGCCCAGTGAAACTGTAGATGTCCAGGGAGCAATGCCTCTAGGCGGGAAAAAATTTCAGGGAAAATAAGAGATTTAATTGAAATATTATTAAATTTTCAGTTTTGTTGTATGATACATGGTTCAGTATTGGCCACGTATCCTGTTTTGAATTAGTGCGATTAATAGTTGAATGAATCAATTAACTTCGTAAGTAGTAGTTGAGTTGTAAGGATTTTTTGCTGTTTTGTTAGCATATAACCTACCATTATTTAGTGACATCGTAATTTGTTTATTTTATTTAAAGTTTGTTAAATAACAGAGAAAGAATTGACTTGGTTAAAGACTTATTTGCATTAACTACAGATTAAAAGTTCATCGAATAAGCTCATTCTAATTACCCACTTCAATTTATCAAAAAAAAAATTTTTTTTACCTACTTTTGATTTGGTCCTTAAGATCTCAATACCCACACCACAATCCATTATTAATTTACGCCACTTTTTCCTCAATAAGTCAATATTTTAAGTCTTAATTAAAAAATTAATATTAATTGTCTTAATCGAAGTGTTTATACCGGAAGTTCTGACTTGAGAACAACCCCACAATATTAAGACTTGAGGCCAGCGTGTTGGTTTTGTATTCTAATTAGTATCTATCAAATTGAACGAATCTTCATCACAAGAAAGTTCTTTGTCCTTGATTTGTCATTCTTTTTTCTACTCCATAGGAAAATTGCGTTCTAATTATTACTATTATTATTATTATTATTATTAGTAGCAGCTTAATTTTTATTTTAATTAAAATAACCTAATGAATTAAAAAATATAAATCATAAGCTATTAATGATTAGGTTGTAGGAGTACAAAAACAAGCATTGGATTTGAGCTTTAGCCAAATTTTTTGAAAATATTTTTAACATTTTAATTAAATTAAAAAATTAAAACAATTTGGTAGAATTATGATTCCATGATCACGATTGAAGTCTTGACTAGTCCTGAATTTTAATAAGAATAAATTTAATCTCAAATTCCTATTTATTTTTAATCATTTTTTAAAAATCATATCCCGTATCATTTACCATTTGGTATGAGATTTGGGATTTGATTATTTCTACTAACTTTAATTGGCAAAAGAGTTTTAAATTAGTTGTTTGAGAATGTTATGTTAATTAAAAAAGTTATAATAATCTACAATTGTTATAATGATCTATAATGTATGACTTAGAAATAGTAAAGCTCCTAATATTTAGCTTATTGGGTGTATAGTCTTGTTGAATTAATTCATATCAACATAATTTAATTAGAATCAAAGCATCATAATTATGAATTTTATTCTTCTCTTCTTTTGCAAATATTAATATGTTAGACATGTTTTTATTGTTTTGAATATTAAACGTTGGCATACCAATATGACATCATAAAAAATAGTAAGAATTTGGAAACTTCACTATAATTTGGGTTGAAACTTAAATTAGTAATCTGGAATTGCATTTTTTTATTACGTTGAAGTTCCAACCTCTAGGTACTAAACCAAATTAATGACTTAGGCTAGTGAAAGGAGTAATTGGTTAATGTTTTTCTAACTTGAACTGACGATATCTATTATTTCATTCTAGGATTATTTTTTTATTCTTTTTTTAATTACTTCCAGTTTCAGTACATGGTGCATGAGATGGATGGGATGGAGAAATTAGAAATGATTTTTTAATTAATTTTTAATAATTTTAATTTTATTCAAAAATTAAATTTACTTATTTTTTATTTTTAACAATGAAAATGTTAATGAAATTTCTCCTAATTTTACTTTTCTAATTATTTACAAATTTGAAAAAAAATTGGACTTATTCATTAAAAGTTTTAACTCTTTAACTTTTTTGAATTTTCAAAAAAATAAGTACCACAATGTTAATTAACAAAAAAACACATTTTACTATGGACACTACTTTTCCATTAAATCGGACGGTGAAGAGCTGAAGTCATAAAAAGACAAAAAAATGCGGTACATTGTAACTGTTGCAACGTATGCGACTCCTGTCTATATATATATATATATATATATAAATAAGAATTTAACGAGAGTGTTTAGGAGGTGCTAAGCAGCACAACACTCTCTCTTCTTTGTGGCCACAGTATGAAGTAGAATCTTGATGGACCAGGGTTTAGCCCAGCCGAATTACCTATTATGTAGTTCAGCGCCTCCAAAATCTGCGAGGATTGAATCATAATATTCAGTTTTAATCGACTCAGATAATAGTTGTCGTTATTTTTTACAAATCAATGGATAAAATCTTCTTTTTTATGTATTGAGGTAGTTCCAGGTGTAAAATAATCTTTTTGACATAGAGTTTTGGGAGATTGTCAATTTTCCCCTATTGCAATCAATATATATCATTTACCCCCTATTATTTTAATAATAGCCAATAACCCCTTAACAATATAAGTTTACAATAATTTCAAATACACTCATAGTTATTCTATATTAAATAAATCACATGAATGGAAATTAAAATAAAAATTAAGTATTAAAAATAAGGAATATATGTTTTGATGTGAAAAAATTAATAATAAAATATTTTCTTGTACTTTTTATTTTATAAAATTTTTCTTATAATAAACATATAAGAAAATTATTATAAAATGATAAAAAAATTATTATAAGAAAACTTGAATGATAAATAAAAAAATTATTATAAAATAAATAATAAAATATTTTATCAAAAGAAAATGTTTAAAAATAAAAAATTACAAGAAAAATTTATTATTATTATTAAAAATAGAAATGCAGAAGTTAATAATTGCCGTATAAATTTAATGGCAAAAGTTCAGTGTTGTAGACCCATTATCAGAATTATTAAAAGTCAAGAAAGCAAAAGTTGTGAGCTAACAGTTCACAACTCACAAAATAATGTCATGTTAGGAAAATAGTGCCTTTTCAATTTGCTGAATGAATTTACTACTAATACTACTAATTATAATAATAAAAGGAATTTGGGAGGAAAATAAGTATACTGTATATCATCAATAAAGGATTAATTTAGTAACAGATAATTAGTTATGGGATATTTAACGTGTCATCTAATGATAAAGAAAATAATTATTATCACACTATCATGTCATTACAGATGGGTAATAAACCCAACTTTTATTTAATATAATGAAGCACTAGAAAGAGTAGCTAATTACGCATAAACGTAATATCTCAACTTTTGACGAATCCATTTGGCTACATAAACAGGTAGTATACATATGAAGAATTTTCAATCCAGAATTTCCAGATTGAATTTTTTTTATTATTCATCACTATATAATATATACACTCCATTCCTAGGAGTGGAATGATCTCATGGAGGGCATCCACGACCATGTGGCGAGGGTCTGTGATAGGGACAGCCAACTGCGTTCGCCTCAGCTGCACATGAATAATAACATGTTATTTGTTTATCTATTTATATTAATTTTAAATCAAATTCAACTGTGCAGGACAATTATTAATTAATTTTTTTCTTTAAGCAGACCTCAAAGAAGCAACAAATTTGTTAAAATAAAAACACAGAACAACATCATAATTAGATTAAACATTTAAACATCGATCCTCGCTAGGTGAAATGAAATCCAGCATACAAAAATTGTGAGTGGGTGATTGATTAATTCTGTTATACTTAATTAAATATTAGAACTAACATTAATCAAGAAACAATTTATTAATTACATAGCTAGATTGAATAACACACAAAGTCTAAAACATAATTAAGAAATATAATTCGTACAAGATCCAACTATGGAGTATAATCATAAGGACAATTATAATAAATAAAACTGCAACATAAAAATATTACACTTACTGATATCAAATAACACTACCAGAAAATTGTGCTAATTATAACGTGTTAAAGGTAAATGAAAAATATTGCAAATATTTGGACGATCAAGAGATCTGAAGTATTGTACCTTGCCAAACAGATTATTTTTGTGGAAACAAATAATCTTATTGTTATTTTATGGAAACGTCAAATTATTATACAGAGAAGCTCTCACCTTTTCGCATGTTAACGGAAGTCTCAGCCAGCAGGTTTCTAGCTGCCACCTCGGAAGAACAGAGAAGAGCAATAGCCATTACAAGACCAATAAGAAGGAAAATTTTAGAGTCCATTAATTTTTTCATGATAGAGGAATATTTATGGGACAAGGGAGATTAGTATTTTCTGAACTCTATTTATAATAGGTTTAGTAAGTCAGCTAATTTAGAAAATTTTATGAGTTGAAGCGAGAGGTTTAGGGCTCAAATCTCACTCACATAAGTTGAGATTGAATTTAGCTACCTTCATGCTGTGCTTAAACAAGGTAAGCGGAAACACCACTAGACCCTAAGGTATGCTTAAATTATTACATTGACCCTTTTAGTTTCAGAATTGGTTGCACATCTTTTTTCCTATTATACTTTTTCATTATAGCAACCTAAGAAATGACTTTAAAAGTTTATAATAAATTCAAATATAATATTAAAATGAAGTACTATAGAATAATATATTTTATAATTATTTTGAATATTACACAAAATTATTTCAAGATTATTAATTTGTCGAATATATCTTAATAATATTAAAATATATATATATGTAACATTCAAAATATTTTTCCCTTAAGGGCGCTTGACCGGATAGTTTTTACACCGATTTATTTGGCTGGTCAACCAAGTCCGAGGGGAGGTAGGGATTTAAAATTTGATTTGGATTTACAAATGAATGAAATTATATAAAAAATTTAAAATTTTTATATTATTTGAGCGTCAATAAATTAATAGCCTTGTGACCGTGAAAATTCTATTAATTTAGCTAATATTATTATATCAATAAATTATTAATTATTAATTTGTAAAAATAATATCACATTCATAATATTTTTTTTTATGAATTAGAGAGATAGAATAATTAGAAATTTATTGATATGATTCTAATTTGATCTTAATTGAGTAAATCAACCACTTGATAATCCTTTGATTGGATTGCATGATCAGATCATAATCAATTGGTAACTCATCAAAGGAGACTTTTGGAAGCAATATATTAAGCCATCTTATTTCTCTTAACATAGCACATGGAGCACAACAATGATTTTACATTTGAAAAAGTGTAAAGAAAGCAATAATGACCGATGAAATGCTTAAAGCATTATGCCAGTACAATAGAAAAAATCATAGACATATTATATGTGTTTAGTATCCTTAGTTAAGTATTAATTTATATATTAGTTCGCTCCTATAGAAAACAAGGATTTTTATTAAAAAAAAAATTATTATAAAATAAATAATAAAATATTTTATCAAAAGAAAATGTTTAAAAATAAAAAATTACAAGAAAAATTTATTATTATTATTAAAAATAGAAATGCAGAAGTTAATAATTGCCGTATAAATTTAATGGCAAAAGTTCAGTGTTGTAGACCCATTATCAGAATTATTAAAAGTCAAGAAAGCAAAAGTTGTGAGCTAACAGTTCACAACTCACAAAATAATGTCATGTTAGGAAAATAGTGCCTTTTCAATTTGCTGAATGAATTTACTACTAATACTACTAATTATAATAATAAAAGGAATTTGGGAGGAAAATAAGTATACTGTATATCATCAATAAAGGATTAATTTAGTAACAGATAATTAGTTATGGGATATTTAACGTGTCATCTAATGATAAAGAAAATAATTATTATCACACTATCATGTCATTACAGATGGGTAATAAACCCAACTTTTATTTAATATAATGAAGCACTAGAAAGAGTAGCTAATTACGCATAAACGTAATATCTCAACTTTTGACGAATCCATTTGGCTACATAAACAGGTAGTATACATATGAAGAATTTTCAATCCAGAATTTCCAGATTGAATTTTTTTTATTATTCATCACTATATAATATATACACTCCATTCCTAGGAGTGGAATGATCTCATGGAGGGCATCCACGACCATGTGGCGAGGGTCTGTGATAGGGACAGCCAACTGCGTTCGCCTCAGCTGCACATGAATAATAACATGTTATTTGTTTATCTATTTATATTAATTTTAAATCAAATTCAACTGTGCAGGACAATTATTAATTAATTTTTTTCTTTAAGCAGACCTCAAAGAAGCAACAAATTTGTTAAAATAAAAACACAGAACAACATCATAATTAGATTAAACATTTAAACATCGATCCTCGCTAGGTGAAATGAAATCCAGCATACAAAAATTGTGAGTGGGTGATTGATTAATTCTGTTATACTTAATTAAATATTAGAACTAACATTAATCAAGAAACAATTTATTAATTACATAGCTAGATTGAATAACACACAAAGTCTAAAACATAATTAAGAAATATAATTCGTACAAGATCCAACTATGGAGTATAATCATAAGGACAATTATAATAAATAAAACTGCAACATAAAAATATTACACTTACTGATATCAAATAACACTACCAGAAAATTGTGCTAATTATAACGTGTTAAAGGTAAATGAAAAATATTGCAAATATTTGGACGATCAAGAGATCTGAAGTATTGTACCTTGCCAAACAGATTATTTTTGTGGAAACAAATAATCTTATTGTTATTTTATGGAAACGTCAAATTATTATACAGAGAAGCTCTCACCTTTTCGCATGTTAACGGAAGTCTCAGCCAGCAGGTTTCTAGCTGCCACCTCGGAAGAACAGAGAAGAGCAATAGCCATTACAAGACCAATAAGAAGGAAAATTTTAGAGTCCATTAATTTTTTCATGATAGAGGAATATTTATGGGACAAGGGAGATTAGTATTTTCTGAACTCTATTTATAATAGGTTTAGTAAGTCAGCTAATTTAGAAAATTTTATGAGTTGAAGCGAGAGGTTTAGGGCTCAAATCTCACTCACATAAGTTGAGATTGAATTTAGCTACCTTCATGCTGTGCTTAAACAAGGTAAGCGGAAACACCACTAGACCCTAAGGTATGCTTAAATTATTACATTGACCCTTTTAGTTTCAGAATTGGTTGCACATCTTTTTTCCTATTATACTTTTTCATTATAGCAACCTAAGAAATGACTTTAAAAGTTTATAATAAATTCAAATATAATATTAAAATGAAGTACTATAGAATAATATATTTTATAATTATTTTGAATATTACACAAAATTATTTCAAGATTATTAATTTGTCGAATATATCTTAATAATATTAAAATATATATATATGTAACATTCAAAATATTTTTCCCTTAAGGGCGCTTGACCGGATAGTTTTTACACCGATTTATTTGGCTGGTCAACCAAGTCCGAGGGGAGGTAGGGATTTAAAATTTGATTTGGATTTACAAATGAATGAAATTATATAAAAAATTTAAAATTTTTATATTATTTGAGCGTCAATAAATTAATAGCCTTGTGACCGTGAAAATTCTATTAATTTAGCTAATATTATTATATCAATAAATTATTAATTATTAATTTGTAAAAATAATATCACATTCATAATATTTTTTTTTATGAATTAGAGAGATAGAATAATTAGAAATTTATTGATATGATTCTAATTTGATCTTAATTGAGTAAATCAACCACTTGATAATCCTTTGATTGGATTGCATGATCAGATCATAATCAATTGGTAACTCATCAAAGGAGACTTTTGGAAGCAATATATTAAGCCATCTTATTTCTCTTAACATAGCACATGGAGCACAACAATGATTTTACATTTGAAAAAGTGTAAAGAAAGCAATAATGACCGATGAAATGCTTAAAGCATTATGCCAGTACAATAGAAAAAATCATAGACATATTATATGTGTTTAGTATCCTTAGTTAAGTATTAATTTATATATTAGTTCGCTCCTATAGAAAACAAGGATTTTTATTAAAAAAAATTATCTAATAAATTTATTGAATTATTAATTACCACATTGATATGTAGTATAGATTTAAAATCAATTTTGAAATAATAGATTTTAGTATTAATAAAATTTTTTAGGACAAACTAGTAATTGTTTAATATAAAAAATAATTTGGTTAATATATGTACTATCTTGTTTATTATATTTATCATAATATTGCATTTATATTTATTATAATAATTTTCACTATAGTTAAATGGTATAAAAGTAAGAAAATAGGTTTATATTATTTATAAAATTACTTAGTGATTATGTGATCATTGAAATAAACTTTGAAGGACTAACTATCTTTTTCAGAAAATATAAATAAATAAAGTTTAGGCTAGTGGTGTGAATACTAAGAATTTTCCAACTTTTATGTCATATGAACCTTTTCTTTCTTTGCTGGGCCCTTTGATGGTGCTTGTTACTTGTCAACCAATCCATCATACATGTCAAGTAAACGGATTAGAAGAAAAATAAGAGTTTGCGTGTCTTTAGAGCCTTCATGTCAAGTAAATATTAAATCAAGTAAATATTAAATCAAGAGAGGGACTTGTTTGAAGGCGGCCGCCCCATCTCAGCATGTAGAGATGGTGCGGAGATGGTGCGCGGTCCAATGGATGCGGATAGTGAAAATCGTAATTAAATGTTTTGAGACTCGTAACATTTAAAATAAAAATTAATGGTTACTCGTGGGATCATCAGACCTACCAAATACTAAGTCTTCTTTGACTGGTTGCACTATTTTAGAAGGGATGTCAATAAGAAGGGAAGGGAAAGGAACTGATATCTCCGTAATCATCTCTAATATTATGTATATGTCCTTTTCTTTTATTCGTTCTTGTCAGAATTATCTGACAAGATCCCCTCTACGAATAATAGGAAGGGATCTTCAACAATCTCAATCCCCGAGTAGTTGATATACTTTTAGTTTTTGAACTTAATTTGATCATATTAACCTAAAAATACATAAAATAAAATGAGACTGATCATGAGTTTTGTCTATGAGTAATGATATCTCTTGGCCATCCATTATGGCACGACAAAGCCGCATGTGGGGCTGCTACCTACAATTGTGAAAAATTGGGTTGCTCAACCACTGACATCGCGCATGCTACTGGCCTATAATGAGATGAAGACAAGTTCGGTGCTGGCTATTACGCAAATAATTTGGAGAAGATGAGTAACACTGTGAGAGAGTTACTTAGAGTTTAATTTATGAATTGTGGGTTTTGGGTTGTAGCTAAGTCTAAATTACATTAAATTTTTTATATTAACTAAAATTTGTATTATTTACATAAATATTTTGAAATTAGTTATTTACACCAATATTTAATATTTAATATTTTACAATTTATAATTTATTATTTATTCACTAATAATTCTAAAAAATTAAATTAAATTAAATTAAAAATTAAAATGGGGAAATAGAGAGGAGATGAGGATTCCATGCCACCTCATCCTCGTCCCTTCTCCGAATAAAAAATTAGGTAAAAATCATCTCGTCCCTTCCCTAAATAAGACATTGTGTATAAAATCATTCTTTTACCCTATCAAAATAGGAAAAATCCCAAGAACCCTTCCTCAGTAAGAATTTCTTCCCTATATTTTAGCATACTAAGGTGATGCACACACCTTACACAAGTTTTTCTTATTTTTTTTTATTTTTTTAAAGGAAAACATAAATGTCGAGTAGTCAAAGAAAAGAATTTATGTTAATCATATGGATAATAAGCAACTCCATGGAAAATTCTTGAGCATTTTGTTAAAAATTGTTTGTTGGCTTTCGGTGGAAAATACTAACCACTTTTAACAATTTCTAGATTATCATAAAAATTTGAAGATTTGACTTGAAATGACTCTAAATTGATTGGGGATACAATTTCACCACTGTAAAAAAGAAAATTCATTTAACATCGACTAGTAATAAGAAAATAGTGATAATATTGGTTTGTATAATGTTGATGGTTTTGAACACTCGTACGTACCTATTTGATAAAATAGAACGACCATCTCTTAATTTTTATATCTTATTTCTATATAAAACTCCAATCCCTGAAAACATTGTAATTGCCGCTGATATTTGCTGTTGAAATTTGAAACCCCACATGTAAGCAGGCCCTTGCGACCACTTGGCAGAGGTTCCTAAATCAGCCCCAACAAAATATATATTTACTGCCATAATTCGTATCGAACACACACACACACACATATATATATATATATATATGTATATGTATATAAATTTAAAATCCTGAATTTGTTAAAGTCTGGGAAAGTTATTAAATCATGCTAACGACCGTAAAAGTTATTAAACTGCATGATTTAATAATTTTTCTAGATTTTAATAATGTTAGGGAAAATATCCTAACTGATTGAGTATTGAGTCTGGGAGACAACTCTCAACTTTAAGATAGCTTTTGAGTTAAGTTAGATCATACACTTCTATATGGTATTAGATCCAAACTCATATGCACGAGTGGGCTTATATTACCCTACCATGTGATAAAGACCAATAAAAAAACTAGACTGGAGTGTTAGCAAAAATATCCTACATTAATTGAGTATTGAACTTAAGTTAAATATATAAGACTTGGACAACTCTCAACTTTTAAATTAACTTTGATTTGAGGTAGGTTATAGAGTTCTATAAATAAAATTTAGGATTTTAGAACAGATCAGCCCTATATACACACCTCATTTTAGATAAACTTTAAAATCCAAATTTGATTTTTTATAAATTTTAATTTGTTGTTATTTTCACAGTTAGTTTTTCAAATAGAATCCACAGTAAACATTTTTTCAAATATAGTTCATGGTAAACAAATTAACCTTCTTTTCTTTCAATTGTTGATTTCAATAATTATGAAATTCTTAAAACGAAAAAGAAAAATGAGTTAATGTAAAAAAAAAAAACTCTAAATAAACTTCGTCTCAAACTCACTGCTCGAACATGTCTGATAGAATAAGGGAAATTTTTTTCTTATTTGAAGATTTCTTGTATGAGATTGTACATATAGATTGTAGATAAAATTGAATTGCTAATAGTACACTTTTATCTCTATCATCTGTCGGTTCAAGAAAATGAACACTTACCCCTCTTTTCTGTAAATGTTAATTAATTAGTATTTTTTTATGTGTACTTTTTATTTGGCCCCATATATTTATTGCTTTTATGTTATAGGAAAATCCAATTAATTTATGATTTCTCTATTATGGTTCTTATTAACATTGTTGGTCCTCAAAACTAGGGGATAAATCGGATTTCACTCTAGACCTCAGATATATCATATATCCCTGGAAATTTCTCTCATAAGTAATAATTGTGACAATTTTGTAAGTTAAGTTGAATATTTAAACACTATTAGAATAGTTAGTATTGAATTCCAGTCCAACGTTTAAATCACTGGACTCAACTACCTTGCAACAGTTGCAAGGTACCTATTGATTTGTTTTTTTTTGTGGTTGCAATTATTGGTCATTTGATTCAATGAAAAGGTAGATTTAAGGGTAGAGATTCATTTATTTGAATATTAACATTATGCTCCCTGCCATTTATCAAAAACGCAAAAGAACTAAAGAATTATAACTTTTAGCACATAAGTCCAAATTGTTTAAAATTTTATGTTGTTTAATTAGTGGCGAGTCTTAAAAAATAAATGTTATTTTAATATTATATATTTTATTTAAAAATTAATTTTTAATATCATTTATTTATTAAAAAAATATTATGTAATATTATTTATTCTCATTTCATTTAATATTATTTAGTTACAGGTTTATTGTTGTATTTAACCTTTCAAAAAACTAAAAAAAATTAAATAAAATAAAATAATCACTAGCGAGCATTAAAAAATAAATATAATTTTTAATATTAATTATTTTTATTTTATTTAATATTATTTACAGTATTTTTTTTGTTTTATTTAATGTTATTTAGTTATAGACTTATTATTATATTTATTCTTTAAAAAACTAAATAATATTAAATAAAATAAATAATCAGTTCTGAGTCTTAAAAAAATATAATTTTTAATTAATATTAATTATTTTATTCAAAAGGATAAAATTTTTAATATTATTTATTTTATTAAAAATAAATATTTTTTAATATTATTTATTTGATTAAAAATAATTTTTTTAATATTATTTATTTGATTTTATTTAAAGTTATATAGTCATAGACTTATTATTATATTTATTC